>JARHVA010003867.1:1510000-1799677 GCA_037957365.1 Torreya grandis | reverse complement strand
TTTATACATTTTGATCAATAAAAATGTATTTTTGATCAATAAAATTAATATTTTTTACCTCGTAATTATTGTTTAAAAGTGTGTTATATATGGATGATGAATATTTCTTAGTGAAGGACTATGGATTCTTATTATGTGGTCTCATTATTTCACCATGTTTGTAGCTATAAAAACACCTTTTTTAGGGCATGTGAAGTGTTTTAGGAGATATCAAATGTTGAGTGAGTCAGTATTTTCATTAGTTCCATTCAAGGCCTTTTGTCTAGTCCTCCTAACTTTTCACATCCATCCATGACCTCACAATGTAACATTGATGTGAAAAGATGAAGATTGAAGGAGTGTAAGTTTGGTTTATCTTTTGGTCTTAAGTGTAGGATGCAATTGGTTAGAAGTCATAAAATTGATTTGGTGTATAACCTCCTTAGTTTATATTTTATTTTTAGGTTATCTCTCACCCTTTTCACCCCCCCAAAGTTAGTAGTAGTAATAGTAGTTCAAGTGGTTACATCAAGGGAGCTAGCCCTATCTAAAGACTCACCTCATTCCTTAGGCTACCCACAAGCATAGAGGTGATTAAATTATGACACTTGGATAAGGAGATATTTTCATCTCCTTAAAGGGTGAAAATCCAAGTGACAAACAGTTCTTAAGTCATGTATTAACCCCTTTGCCATGTTTCATATGCCAAAAGTGCGTTTTGGTCACTTTTTTGGCTCTTTAAATTACTTGTAAAAACTTTTAAAAGGAATAAAAATGTCACCAAGAAATATTATAATGTTGATGAAGTTAAAAACATGTTAGGATTATTTATAGGTAGAAAAAAAAGTAATTTTATGCACAAAATAGGAGAATCTCTCAAAAAAATAGGCTCTTAATGGCACTTGTATGGACTTGGAGAGTCCAAATTTAGGTGAGAACATGGTATAGTGTATTTCAGATTCATAAAGTATTCCATATGACTATTTTTTAGATATGAAATGAAAGAGATCAATTTTTTTTTTTAATTTTCCTTCCTTCTTGGCTTCACAAGCCAAAATGGGTCAACTTTAAATGCTTGGTGCAATCCATACAGATGGAGTTGGAAGGAGTGATATTGGGAGTGGAGAGGGGTATTAGTATACTTAAAATTCATGGTAATAAGTTTGAGTTTCATATATAATCCTTTATGAACCTTTTTTATGAATCCAAGCAACTTTTGATGCTTTTGCATATAAGAAGGGGTCCTTTATGAAGCATTTTTTTTTGAGTTTTTTTTATTGTATTTGATTTATTGGTTTTTGAATGTGTTTCTAAAGGTTTTATAGGGCCTCTAAATAAATTTATAAATCATCTTAGTATGAATGTTTTTTTAATGCCTAAAAAATACTTTTTCTAGGCTTGTTCTTGGTTACAAATCTGATTCCTCCTTCATGGAAAATTTTGTATGTTTTGAGACAATTAATCACCACCTTGAAAGTATGTGAAAAATCCTATAAAGTTGGTGGGAAGTTTTTTTTTCTAATTTCTTATAATAATAACAAGTATCTTACTCTCTCAAGGTTGACCTAGAGACCTAATGCTTGCCAAAGAGACACACATGTGTTTTTGATTAAAGGACAGAGGTTTTTGTGTTGGAAAGGTGAAGCATGATAAAATTTATTTGAAGACATAACATGTATTTATGGGAATAGTATAAATATTAGGAGTGTGAGTTTGGTAAAGAGGAAATAAAATACAATTATGGAAGAGTTACTATATATTCAGAGACACAACCCCTGAATGGGTAAAATAAAGGCCTAAAGCCTTTTTGTGGACCTTATACAGCATGCATATTAAGTATTCCAAACCATAAATATTGGTTAATCATGTTTCATATAATCTATACTAGACATATGAAAATTTTGAAGAGACTATGAATAGTGGAGAAGGGTAATTTTGAGGCTCAAATTTTCTCTCAAACCATTAAAAATGAGCAATGTCTAGTAGGTTGTAACTATTTGAGTGGCATAAAAATGGCCCAATGGATATCAATATAATATATAAACATGTTATTGTAGACTATAAGAACATCTACAAGTCTCCCTTGTATGGATAATGTACCTATAGCTGTGAGGAAAGTTTGTGTCTCAGTCATGTTTTGATGGTATTCTAGCCCATCAAAGTGAATACAAGGTGAAAAAGTGTGTAGGAAAGCTACCAAATTGTAATGGTTTTTAAAATGAGTATATTATAATACCATTTTAAATCCTAATCAGACATCTTCACCTAAAATATACTAAGAGAAAGTGTCTCAATCCAATCAGGTAGAGACTCAGGTTTGGGGTTGAAAGGTGCATTAGCATGGTGAATGGAATTAAAAATTGGTAAAATAATGAATGAAAAAATAAAATGGTATGTGTTTAGTGTCATAAATATTTAAAAGGGGAAAAAAATGATTTCATAGACCCTAATACCTTAGCAAACACCTACAACCAAGGCAAATGACTTTGACAGCAGACAGGGTACAAAAGCTTATAGTTTCGGTAAATTGAAGAGTTAGAGGGTCATATGAGATGACCAAGGGATGTAATTTTTAAAAAAATGAAATTTATACATATAAAATCTCATAAAATACTTATTTTTCTCAAAAAAATATGGGAATTACCCCTATTTTGTCACAGACAAGGGGCACTCCCCTCAATGCATAGAGAAGCAGTTTTGAAGAAGGAGGGGTGATAGGGTGAATTTGAGATGGATTGGACTTGGATAGAGTTGTGTGAGTTTTAAAATGAATATTAAAACACAAAAAACCTATAATAGAGGAGGAAAATCAAAAAATATGAGCCAAACTCTTAATTGTATAGTTAAACCTACTTGAGTAGGCTTAAGCCATAAAACCAAATTGGAGAAAAATGTCATCTTTGGCATTGGAAATGAATTTAGACAAGTTAGAACATGTATATGAGATATTTTTAGATATGTTTGAGCCTTTTTTATATAGGGAAAACATGAAAATGGTTATTTTGAGCCTTAGGTCGTAGGCAAACTTGTGGAACAAGGTTTAAGCCTAAGGAAAATGGTAGGTCAATTGCATTTATAGCATAATATGATCATTAAAATTATTTAAGACATGTTTTTAGGATGATAATATATATTTTAAATCTAATGAGATGTAGGGAGGTCCACCAAGAATCCATTTCTTAGCTTAAAGTGCACATAGGCCTCTGCAAACTGCTAAAGGAACTCGAGTGGCCATGTTCAAATGCTTAGAACTCCTCTAAGGATTTTCATGGAGAGTTAAGGTGCTTATGGATGTTAAGGAAGGTATATAATAATCCCTCAATGGAATTGGTTTAGAAATATAATGTGTAGTTTTTATGAACAAAGTCTAAGACCTAAAATTGCTAAAAAGCTCACAAAACCCCAACTCAAAACTAATGGAGAAGATAAGACAAATGGAGCATCCAAATGGAGTGTAAAGGATAATGAGATGATTTGAAGCTATATATGACTCTTCAAGGCTCCTCCCCATGAAATTGAGTTGTATTGCACTTATATGAAAGGTGTACAACAAGGCTTTATTTGACAAATTTATGTGTCTTATAGGTATGGTTAAATTTTAGATGATACAATCACATTTAGGAGAGAGATTATGATTTTTTATAAGTATTTATGATCATTAATTGAGGTATCAAGGATATTAAGTGTGTATTTTATCTTCTTCATCTTAGTCATAGTGAGCAAGTAGTGACCACTTAGTGGAAAAGATGAAAGTTCCAATTGGGAAGATTTTTGAGGTTTTTGTATGAATATAATGACATAGAAACTCTTAAAAAGTGAAATTCCCCCTTGTTCATGGATTTGGTTGAATAAATGGAAGAATATTGAGTGATAAGTTAGAGAGGTGCATGAGAGGGAGTTATTAATAACTGTTTAGGATGATTGCTCATAGCCAAGGGAATATGAATGATTAGAGATCACTCCAATGACTATATAGGATTTTTTAGTAACCCTTCCCACTCAAATAAATCATTATACCTATCTCTATTCAGTGGAGAGGTAATATAATAAAGATAAATCATGAAGGCAGTTTCATATGCAAGCAAGAGAACATATACGCCACATTTAGAGGAGTTTGATGACTTTGAGAGATATTTGTCCTTATTTTTATTATAAAACCTATCTCATGTCTAATTCCATGTTGTTGTAACTCATTTTTATTTCTTGAAAAGTGTCTTAGTGACTCTTGAGCTTTACCTTCTCTCTCTTCTCTCACAATTCCTATATATACTATCCTTTTTGGCTTTTGTTCAAATCTCTCCACCTAAGTATGGTGAAGCCCTACTCAATTTTTACCTTGAACTAATAAATAATGTTGTTTTTACCTCATTCATGACTTCATGAAGTGCATGCTATGGTTGTTGGTCTTATACAAGTGTATTTTGCTTACCTTAACATGTTATCCTTCCTCGTGCATTATGTAGTTCAAAATCTATCTTTTAAAAGTTATCAAGAAGTGTATAATGGATATTGTAGATATAGTGAGTAGTATATTAATTATTTTTTATAGAAGACCTATTTTATAGTCCTACTAATCTAGGCTTTCTTCAAGACCCCATGCTTGAAACATTGATGTAGAAGATGATATTTTAGTTTGATAAAGTGCATGTGCAAGTTTCTCTTTGGTTTCAAGTGCATTACAAGTGGTGTGAGTAGACAATATATTTGGTGCATCACCTCCTTAGATAGGTTATTTTAGCTTATTAACCCTTTTCCTCACAAGTTTAAGTGTGGTTGTGGTGTGTGGAAGTGGTACATCAAGGGGAACTAGCCCTAATCTAGATAGTTACCTCAAATTTGGGTCACCCATAGCCCTAAGGTGTTTCTATTGTGCCACTTGAATAAGGAGATCTAAATCATCTCCTTAAGGGGTACAAGTTCAAGTGATAACACTAGTTCCTCCATCAATCATCACCCTTTTGATGTGGGTTTGATTAATGTATATAGATGAAGAGGGGAAGATCAAGATCTTCAGAATGGACAAAAGTTATTTCTAAATCCTAGAATGTGACAAAGGTAGAAATTTGAAGGGTTCTGACAAAGGATACAAGAGGTTGAGGGTCTTCTATTTTAACCTCTATTGATTTTAAGGATTATATCAATGCTTGGTGATGATGGGGTGAGGTGTTGATCAGTTCATAAAGGCTCATCTTCACTAGTGTCTGGTGAAATTGTATCAACACTACATGCTAGATAGATTTAGAAGGGTTAGAAGGAGAAGCACCCAAAATGGATATTTTGAGTTTTTGTGAAGGTGAAGGTAAAGGTTAGGGTGCTTGGGTTTGGTTAGAAAGTTAAGGGGTGGAAGGGTATGTCCATGGTATGGACACTTTGGCTTTTCCCTTATCCTTTTGTTGGGCCTTAGATCAAGTAACCATATGGATAGTGTGGATGAGGGGAAGTGTTGGGTTAGATGGCTACTTCAGTTTCTCCTTACTCTTGGGTGAGAGTGGGGGAGTAGATAAGGTTATCTCCTCTTGTGGAATGGTTCCCAAAGAGAGAATGGGTGATTATATTATAGGGGAGGAAGGTGTGATAGGCCCAAGTGAAGGAATGGAGATGGTTGTTTCCTTTATCTGAGTGTCTAAAGGAATGGTGGGTAATTCCACCACTTCAATAAGTGTAGTGGGGGAAGAGGTAGTTGAAGTAATGGTTGACTCCTTTGTTATTTATATTAAAGGAGAGGTGGGTAAGTATATGGTCTCATCTAATAAAGAAATAGGGGTGGTTGCTTCCTTTGTTTGGGTGTCTAAAGGAATAGAGGATGAGTCCACCACTTCAATGAGTGGAATGGTAGAGGAGTTAGTTGAGGTAATGGTATCCTAAATGATAGGTTCATTGATATTGACATTGACCATATGTACTTCATGAGCATGAGATGATTCCAATTTGTTATCATCATAATTGGTAGAAAGATCATGATTGGGAAAAGGTTTTTGAAAGATGTCAAGGGACTGATTTGGGGGTGTATTGGGATTATCAAATACTAGTTCTCCCTTATCAATCATTTTTTGTATAATGGTTTTAAATGTGTTACATCTACTAACATCATGTCCAATGACATGGTGTAAATCACATAGATCATTCTCATTGTACCAACCAAGTGTAGGATGAGAATCATCAAATTATTGGGGAGGTTTTATGGGAGGAAGTTGTATGATGTTGGATTTGATAAATTTATCCAAAACTAAATCATAAAACTCCCCTATTAGAGTGTATTATTTTGGGGTAGCTCAGTTTTGATTTCAATTTTGTTGGTTGGAAGAGTTAGAGGAGTTGGTTTGGTTGGGTTGGTTGATAATTAGTGGTGGAGTGGTTTTAAGGACAATAGAGTTTGTAGATGCCTTGTGTTTTGTATTTGGTATGGTTAGATTGATTGGTGGTTTTGGATGAGGAAGGGTCATTAGATTGGAAGCTATAAATTTTGTTCCTTAGTTTATATTTTCCCTCATCAATGGCTCTTATTTTTAATTTTTGTGCCATGGTGAAAACATCATCAAAGTTTTTTAAAGTTTGAACTTGGAGAGTAGGAGAAATGTTTTTGGCAAAACCCCAAGAAAATATTTCAATGAATTCAGGCTCGGGTGAAGAGAAAGATAGATGGTTGATAATACCTCTCCATCTAGATACAAAATCAGCAATTGATTTATCATAAAATTACCTAATGGAGTAGAGGTTTGTAATAGAGACCTTTTTAGATATATTGACTAAGAAATGATTTAGAAAGATTTGGGCAAGTTGGAAAAATGAAAATATGGAGTTCTTGGTGAGAGCACTATACCAATCTAATTCCAGTCCAAATAAAGACATGGGAAAAGTGAGAAGGAGAAGAGCATCATCATATGAAATCAAATAACAATAATGGAAAAAATCTCTTAAGTATTGTTGGGGGTTCTCCTTGCTTTAAAATTTGGAAAAATTGAGTAGCTCCCATTGAGGAGGATAAGATAAAATAAGGATGGATGGATGGATGGATGGATAGGTTCATTTTAGATTTCATCATAATAAAATAGGTTATGAGCCCTAAAGATAGATGACTCTAGGTTGGTCATTTTATTCATTGACATTTTGACCAAATCTGTTTGAGGTTAGGAAGCCCCATAATTGTGTGGTAAGTTTTGTTGAGGTTGGGTAGTATAAATATAGTGATAAGTGGTAGAAGGTTGAGAAGATGCCACATATTGGTATGTGGTCATTGAAGGTTTGGATAATGCCACATAAGGTTTGATGGAGAAAAAAGGTTGGGTATAAGGTGCTATATATCTTTGTAGATTAAGAACATATGGGTAGGATGTCATGGGTATTTATTGAGGGATTGATATGGGCTGATTTGGAGGTATGAATGGGTTTGTAATTGGTTAGGGTTGAGTGGTAACTCTTGTGATAATAGGTGGAATGGTAGGAGGTATGGAGAGCACCAAATTTTAAAGTGGGATGGAAACTGATGGGTTGGTAGTGATAAAGAGAATGGTGAAAATAGGGGTAGAAGATACCCCCCATGGTGGATGAGGTATGGGTAATAAGAAGTGAGGTTGCCCTTATGTTGGAGGAGTTGGTTGGTGTAGGGGGTGTTTGGTTATTGGTTTGGATGTTGGATGAAGTTTGGGTGGTAGTAGTGGATGGGATATTGGTGGAAGAAGATGCTTGGGTGATCATGGGTTGGGTAAAAATTGCACCAACCATAAGATGGGGAGGCATACTATAAGGTAGGTCTGTAGGAGGAACCAAAGCAATAGGGTGTAGTGAGATAAGGTGTTGAGGTAATGTTGGAGGGCCATAGGGTTGTTATCAAAGAAGGTAGTGAAATCTACATCACGCTCGATAACTATCCAAGGCATGGTAGGAGGGGGAGATAGATGAGGAAAACTCTCAACATTAGAAGTATACTACATGGAGGAGGAAAAACAAGATGGTTCTTGGTTGGTTATGTTCCTCAACTATTTTCTTGTAAAGACCATGTGAGGAATAGAAAAGAAATTATGAAAATATCACAACTCAAAAAAAAATAAAGCAAAATAAAAATATCTCAAGGAAATCAAAACATACACTAAAGTGCATCTAATAACTTAGGATATTTTTTAGATTGCTTTTGGCTTATGCCTTAGAAAGTGTGAAGAGAAAATTTGGTTTGTAGATCAAGTATTAAATAAGATGTTTAAGGTTGGTTTCAAGTGTTAAAGGATCTCAAAAATATGTATTGAAAGTTAGTATGTGGCTTGATATTTGGGCCTACCCCCTCACTTTACACACCACAACAATAAAGGTGTTAGGTACTTAGCCAATATATATTAAATTTTAGAGTTTAGACTCAACCAGAGAGCTAAGTTTTAGTTTCTCTTCTTATTAACAACCTACAGGTGAGATAGCTAAAGGGTAAGGTTTACTATTAAGTGATGAAATCCTAGTCAGTCCTTATGTCAATTGTTTTGATGTGTTGATTGATTATGTGGTTTGGTAAAGTGTGTGATAATAAGAGTGAAACTACGATTGATTAATTTTGCCTTTAAGTTAACTAAATGAACTAAAAACAAGAAACTAATAAATGTATTTAAAGTCTATTTTAAGCCTAAAATAAATTTTATATTTTGTTGTATGAGCATAGAATTAAGGAAGAAAATGACACCTAGATGATGCTAGGTCCCATTGGGCATGCTAATTTTTTTCTCTTAATTTTTTCTCATTTCTTAATTATTGAAGAAGGTAAGAAACTATTAATAAGGGTGTGGTGGAAGAACCTAGTTTTTATGCATGCATGATCTAGATGAGTGTGAAGAGATCTTTGTTGTCTTAGAAGGATGACATATAGGTAATAAAACACTAACAAAAGGTGTTATTATAAATATAGTAAGGTGGATTGCCTAGCATGAGCTAGATCCAAGAAGTGTGAGCTTGCTAGGAGACTATCAATCCATTCTCTGATAACAATTAAGTTGAAAGAGATAAAATAAAATTACTTACATAAATAATAGAAAGGAACTAAACTAAAATATAAAAAGAAATGATTGCTTGATAGAGAAAATAACTAAATATAGCAATATCCGGTCAATACTAGTACTAAAATAGATCACGTTAGGTTCAAAAAATTAGGAAAGGGTCTGTGAATAAAAAGAGATAGAAAGTTAGATTTGGTTGGGGGTAAGGGGTTAGAAATAACTTGATATTATTTCTTACCATAGTGACCATCAGTGGTTAGCGTGACCATAGGTGGTTAAGTTGATCATCAATGGTTGGGTAACCATCGACGGTTGGAGGTGACCATTGGTGATTATGTTGATCATCGACAATTGACTATGGATTTTGAAGGTAATAAAAAAAGAGTTATAAAATGGGTTAATGATCAAGTAAGGGTTTGGTTAAGATTAGGGAAGTCAAAAGATAGGTTTAAGAGGTTTGATTCAAGGCTAGAAGTTAGAAACCAAACAAAATAAATCTAAAATATAGAATGTAACTGTTGCTTGCTAAATGGTTGATGTTTTATGGCTAAAAGATGGAGTAATTTTGGTAGAGTAACAATATTTTGCCTCAAGAGAAATTTTGATATAGGTTCAGATCTCTATTATAATTATTGAATTAATAGACAAAATACTAGATAGAAATCTTGAATACCTATGTGTTAGAATGATGATGATGATGGATCCATTTTCACCTCCTACTCCATTCTTTTTATAGGCAAAGATAGATGGAGGATAAAAAGTTCCCTAGAAGGTTGGCTTTTTGATTTCTATGCTTGGGAGTTTATTAGTAAAGGGAAAGTCAAACCTATTAAATAATGGCATGTTACCTTACACACAATTGGTATTTGTGTAAGAATGAGGAAGACCTGACCATCGATGGTCAACCTAATCTTCAGTAGTCAAGCTGACCATCGGTAGTTGAGGGTTTAGGGGAAAATGAGTTAAGGTGAGTTAAAATGGGTTGGGTAATGGTTAAGTTAGTGAGTTTATTTAGTTTTTTATCTAACTATAACTAAATTTTGATGGGTTGGTTAGTGAGTTGAGAAGGGTTAGGTGGTCCCTAAGGTAGCCCAAGACATTTTGACATCTAAAACTATCGTGTGCAATTTTTTAGTATCTACACCCTTGTCATTATCCTCATTTTTAATAACTATAAAAACATGCCCTGTATCAAAAAAAATCTTTTTTAATGAATATATATATATATATATATATATAATGAGAATAAATTGTACATAATGAAAACCATTCTACCTAGCTGCACTATATTAGATACATGGTCAAATTCATCTGATGATGTCATATTTATAAGTTGCAATGCTATTAGAACATGATGTGTTGTTTGGAATTAGAGGTTTGGAACTTGAATCATCCACCTACTCTTGTGACTCACACTCTTTCCAAATAAAATCCATGCATGTAGAATATAAACATGCCAAGTGTCTCATATGAATAGTCCAAAAACTTGCATTCGAGTTATGAAATGAGTGAAGGTCACTTGAACCTGTTAGAGTCATAATCCTCAAAATTTAACAAGTTTTCTTCCTCCATTAACCAAAAATGTCTATGAATAGTATAATTTGGTTGAGAACCATGACACATATTCTCATTACACCATTCAATCATGGTTTTTATATTTGTCAAATGAACGCCCTCTTCAAATTTCAATTCCTCCCTTTCAATAGTTCCCTTTACACATGCTTTAGCACTATCATGCTCCTCTTTTCCATGGCCATCCTTGATGAAAATCTAAATGTGTTCTACACTAGTGGTAATGTGAATCTTGATGAATAAATAAAACATCCATGCATTTTTGAATTATGATATATAATTATTTGACCAAATGTAATGTTGATTGAAAGTAATGTTCCTCTAACTCAATTGTTCATAGAACTTATAAAAATAATATTTCACATACTTGAATAATGTGATCGGTCATCATTGATATAAAAATATTACTCCCTCAATATTTTATTCTATTTTTTTGTACTATCAAGTGCATGCATGAATCTTATATGCATGAATATGACAACTTGTAATGATTCATAATATTATGATTGAACTTCGATTTGGGGTTTGGATGTGTAATTTTTAACAAAGTCAACTACTAAAAAAAGAAAAACAAGTGGGAATATATCATTTCTTATCCTGAAATATCCATCCAACCATGTAGCCATATGTGTGGGCCTTGCATAATAATTTTCTCCCTAAATTTGACAAAAAATTTAGAAATAGGTATCTTTTTTGTAAAAAGATCACACCTTTTAGATTCTTTGCTATATTTTACTTGATAAGCCACTAATTTATATTTGCTTAAACCAACTAATTCATATCTATTACACTTGTAATCTCCTTATAGATACATTTTTTATTTATTTTGGTAATCCACCACAAATGTTGTAATTTCCATTTAAACATGATTTGTTATAAAATAATTATTCATCCAATCTTTTGTAAAAGATAGATGGAATAAATTATCTAGTTAATTTTGGTGGAAATTCAATGCCACAATCTTGAAAAATATTTTTAGTATGAAAAGTAAAATGAATATGGAAAAAAAACATCATAGTGCATTGAAAATTCAACATGTTGCCTACTACAATAAGTGGTGTGTGTGTGATTTATTTTTACATAAAAAGGTTTGGCCATCTCAAAACATCTTTGACAAATATAAATTTGTGGATATTTTTTCAAAAAATTAGAGTACAACTATATTTGAGTCATATCTAATAAATATTTTAAATGTAGTTCATGGTTACAAGAACCAACTCGTATTTTCACTACATCTCTTATATTGGATGAAACTCTTGTATCGTCTTTCCAAAATTGAGTAACTCTTTTAGAGTATCAGCTATAGCCTTGTCCTTTCATGGAAGTATACCAAAGAATGCCCAAATCTCATTGGTATTAGTTTTATTAGGTATTTCATGTATTTCAATTGCTTTCCTTAATTTTTTTTATTTATATTAAGTGTTCGGATTGTTTTTTAAACCATTCATCTTTTCCTATTTGGTCACTTACTACACAAGTTATAAGTATACAGTGGGTAGCATTACAATCTTGGGTGCAAGATTTTAGGCCTATAGTATGATATGCATCATGTAGATTTTCAATAATTTTATTGTTTTCATCATCCATTTTCGATGTTATTAGTCCTAGTGTTTGCATTATAGGTCTCATCTTAATCAATTTTATCAATGAAACAAATAATTGACAACTTTGACAATCATAATCCAAATTATGAAAGAAATAATCCCAAATTTGTTGAGCTAGTATTCTTGAATGGTGATTAAATATTTTGTTATGTATTGGCTTTAAACTATTTTCATTGACTTAAATTAAGTACTTATCTTTTCTATGCATAATTCTTGGAAGTGTTGTTAATGGTGGAATTTGTTGAGAGGGTGTTTCAAAAAATTTATTACTTTCATTGTTTAGAGGTGGGATGACATTTGCTATTTTTTCATTATATGTTTCCATGAAATTTTATTGATTCTTACTTTCATCATTATTTGTTTCCATCAAATTTTATTCATTCATTAGGGGGTGAAGCATTATACATAGAATCATCATCAAGAAAATAAAAAACTTGGAACTTTGAATGTAAACTTCCAACATTATCTAATTCATTACTAGCAATTTCATTATTATTCATTTCATTATGGTCAATCTCCTCATTCTTCAATTCATTATGGTCAATTTCATCATTATTTAATTCATTATTGTTAATTGGCTCATTATCTATGGCATTTTGTTCATCAAGAGTAAGGTTTATACCTTGTCTACCATAAAGTTTTTGCATTCGTATCTTATGTTTCTCTCTCAAATATTATAATTCTTATGGTGTTTTGTTCTTCAACATCTTCCTCTTTCTTGAATGTGATCTGTCACCTATCAAAGATACTTGAAAACTTTTCAAAGGTGGGGTAAAAAGTACATAGGTCTCACAGAGAATGTTTGTGGGGATATAATTCTCAATTTGGGTTAAAAGTAGACTTTGAAAAGTGACATTAGTTTATATTAATAACAATGCGATCATGCTATCCAATAACATGATTACGATATACAACATGATTGCATTATTATTAATACTTTGTTGGGGTTAAACATTGACATTAAGAAGCAATTTTTGTCTATATTAAGAATTATGTGATTACATTATTATTTATATATATTAGGGATTAGGGATTAAGGCATTAGTGCATATGGTTTAAGGATTAGGGATTAGGGAAATAAGGCATAGGGCTTACAATTTATGTTTTAGGGATTAAGGATTAAGGCATGTAGGGTTTAGGTTTAAGGGTGTATATAAGGTCAAATTTATCTATGCTATGTGAACCTAATTCTTACTACAAATAATTTTATTTGGGACTAAATTGATTGGTAAATAGTTAAATTTTATGATTTATAATTTAGGGTATAATGTTTGTGAACATAGGAATCTAATAAGGGGAGATTAGTATAGTGTTAATAAATAAAATCAAATCCAAAACAAAAAAACACTAATGAACTAACACCTTATGCCTATATATTAGGGGAACTTACTAAATAAACCAAATTAAGACACAAATATAATATAAAGAAATAACAAAATTTCTTCACCTTTCATAATGTCTGTAAAGGATTCATTTTTTGGCTTGCTTAGCTTGTGCTTCAAAGGTGTTTATCAATAGAGCTTGGTTATTCTCCACCTCCTCTTGGTATAATTGGCTTTATGGCTTTGGCTTTTAAAATTTGACTCAATATTTTGGCA
The DNA here is from genome assembly GCA_037957365.1 of Torreya grandis. Taxonomy (NCBI): domain Eukaryota; kingdom Viridiplantae; phylum Streptophyta; class Pinopsida; order Cupressales; family Taxaceae; genus Torreya; species Torreya grandis. The sequence goes on along the minus strand of JARHVA010003867.1, from coordinate 1,785,952 downwards.
TGGTCACACTATATCAAAATGGCTTTGAAATCATTGTGTATTATAAATTCACACCAAGATAGCTTAAAATTATGAGTGTGAGGCCTTATATTTATAGATTTTATAATTTGATTAGAATGAACCTGGACCATCCATCTCAAGTGAATATGTGTGGCCAAGAATCCATTCAATTTTGAAGGCTAAAATCAATAAATTCTCTCATAAATATTTGGGATAGAGAGGTATTAAAGAGGCATGAGAGGGCTTAATCAGATATTTGTGCAACTTATGACTTGTGGATGCCACCCCATAGATGATGTCACTAGGTGATGTAGTCATTCATAATCAATTTTCATTAATGAGATAATCAATAACCTCAATGGAAAATCCATTTAAACTCATGATTCAAATTAATTAGGTTTAAACATGATTAATCAATTTTGGTGCAAATTCTTTAGAAATTAGTGGTTAATTAATCAAATTGGTCAAAAAATCATATTATTGGGATAAAATTTGATTGGAGTGGAATTATAATTTGACATTAGTTATATATGGCCCAATATCCCATTCAGGACATTGTTGACACAAAATAACACATGCACATGTCGTGTGCTTTTGAATTTGGGGAATTTAGTGGTTTAGAGAGTCAAATTGATTTTTTGGAATTTTGGTTTGAAATGATTCAGGAAGAACTAATGATCTCATAAAATGCATTATTATCCAAAATCAACATTTTATATGACTAATTTGAACCATTTAGCACGTTTTAGTGTTTTAAGGCCAAATTATGACGTTTGATTATAAATTGGTTTGAAGTTTAGTTGGAGGTTATTGGTGCCCACTTTTATGTGTCAATAATGTTTAGGGTTTAAGATATATGGCTTAGGTTTAGGGTACACAGGGTCAATCATAAAGATAATTCTTAGTCTAAATGATGTTAATTTGGGCTAAAATGATTGGTTTAAGGTTTAAAGAGTTTATATTTATGGTTTAGAGTTTAAGGATTAGTAATTTTGAGGATTAGGTCTAAATGTCTAGGTTTTAAGGTATATAAGGTAAAATCATGAAAATGATTGGGGTAAATTTGAGCTCCTTCAACCTAGATCTATGAGTAAAGAATGTGATTTTGGCTTCAATTAACCCCAACATCATCATAGATTGATCTAATTAAGTCAATTTTGGTTTAATGAGTGATGAGATTTTGACCAATTTCATCCCTATGAAGCTAATTCTTACTATATATAACATATTTTAATTTGGGCTAAATTTATTGGTTTAGGGTCTAGGGTCTATAATTTAAATGGTTTGGGGTTTAGGGCTTATGGTTTAGGGCTTAAGGTAAATAGTACAAGGTTTAAGGTTTAAGTTAAATGGTATAGGGTTTAGGATTTAAGATATAGATATAGGGTCCAATCACTAAGGTAATTGAAGATCATTTGAGCTTCTTGTTCACCTATTTGTGAAAATTCCTTCATGTTTACATTTTCGATAAAAGTAGGGTTAGTTAATCCATACATGTTGCATAGATTATACAATTGATTGAGCCATAAATTTGGTTTAGGGGATCAATTTTTACCAAATCATGGCCCTAATTACACAAATTAACTAATTGGATCAATTTATGATAGAATCAAACTTTTAATTTTTTTCCAAATCATACCTTCCTCTTGAAGGGGTTCAAATTAGCCTCAAATACGTCCTCTATTAAATGAATAAACTATTTGGTTAATTATATATGACATGACATTAGGGTTAATTTTACTCCAAATCACATCATATACAATTTAAAATAGGTTCATGTGGCTCATTTTGAACCTAATCACCTCCATAATTTAATTAATCAACATTTGCATTCATTAGCCGACGATTTCAAGTTTATTGATCTCAAAACCACATTCTATACATGTAGGACTTACATATCAGTAAATAATGTTTCTTTGCTTCGATTGAGATAATTAAATTCGAGTCTATCAACCCCAAAATCACATTTTATAGTCATATAATTATGTTGAAGGGGCTCGAAATAGCCCCAATTTCCTTTAGATGCATAGCCAAATTGGTATTGCAAAGGATAAACTTTAGCCATAGGTTTAAAAAATACATTTTATGACATATTATGTTAAAAAAAAGTTATATTGTAAGTCATGTATGTTTGTGGAATGTAGTGGGCATTAGGGCATAAGGCTTACAATTTATGTTTTAGGGATTAAAGCATAGGGTTTAGGCTTAAGGGTGTATATAATGTCTAATCACTCTATGCCATGTGAACCTAATTCTCACTACGAAGGATGTTAATTGGGAATAAATCAACTGGTAAATAGGGAAAGTTTATTATTTATAATTTAGGGTATAGTTTTTAGGGTTTATGGTTTAGGGCTTAGGTTTTAATGTATATATGGTTTAGGGTACATAGGGTTAATCTCAAAGATAATTGAGTATAATTTGAATCACTTAGACACATTTATGACTATAGAATGGTTTTTAGGTTTTCATTATACCCCATGTCATGAAAATTTAGTGAATTAGTCAAATGGGGCAATTAGTTGTGTGATGTAGGCTAAAATAAGCCCTGTGAACTTAATTCTTAGTCTAAATGATGTTAATTTGGGATAAAATTATTGGTTCAATGTTTAATGAGTATATTTATGGTTTAGAGTTTAGGGATTAGGAATTTTAGGGATCAAGGCCTAGGTTATAGGTTTTAGGGTATATAAGGTACAATCATGATGGTGATTGGGGTAAATTTTAACTTTTTGAACTTAGATCTATGAGTAAAAAATGTGATTTGGGATCAATTAGCCCCCACATAATCATAGAGTAAGCCAATTAAGTCAATTGTGGTAATGAGTAATGCAATTTTGACCAAATTCATCCTTGTGAACCAAATTCTTAATATATATAAAGAATGTTAATTAGGGCTAAAATTATTGGTTTAGGGTTTAGGGTCTACAATTTAAAGAGTTTGGGGTTTAGGGCTTATGGCTTAGGGTTTAAGGTAAATGGTATAAGGTTTAGGGTTTAGGGTTTAAGATATTAGATATAGGGTCCAATCATTAAGATAATTGAATTTTTTTTTTGTTGCTTGTTCACCTATTTGTGACAATTATCTTCATGTTTGGATTTATGATAAAAGTAGGGTTAGTTAAGCCATACACGTTGCATAAATTATACAATTTATTGAGCCATAAATTTGGTTAGGGGTTCAATTATGCCCAAATCACACCCCTAATTACACAAATTTACTACTTGGATCAATTCATGATAGAATCAAACTTAATTTTTCCCCAAATCATATCTTGCTCTTAGATGGGTTCTAATTGACCTCAAATGCCTCCTCGATTAAATGAATAAATTTTTTGGTTAATTATATATGATATGAAATTAGGGTTAATTTCACTCTAAATCACATTGAATATACAATTTAAATTACGTTCATGTGGCTTATTTTGACCCTAATTACCTCCATAATTGAACTAATTGACATTTGCATTCATTCGCTGATGACTTCAAGTTTATTGATCTCAAAACCATATTCCCTACATGTATAAATTTCATATAAATAAATAATGTTTCTTTGCTTCAATCAAGATAATGAAATTGGAGCTAATCAACCCCAAAAATCACATTTTATATTCATGCAATTAGGTTGAAGGGGCTTGAAATATCCCCAATTTACTTTAGATGCATAGTTAGATTGGTATTCCAAAGGCTAAGTTTTGGCCATAAGTTTAAAAAATATATTTTATGACATCTCATGATAAAATAAGTAATATCATAAAATGTATAATGAGTTACAACTTAAAACTAAGTAATTATACATAGTCAAGTCAACATATTAAAATGCCCATTTTTTTTAGTCTAATATGATACCATGACACCTTAATTCACTATCCAATTTTAGGGACCTTTCCCATATCACATGAAATAACAACACTATTCGGGAGCTCAAGAACATATAAGATCATAAATTAAATTTGAACTAAAGAACAAATTTGGGGTTTTAGGTGTTATAAATATATAAGACAATCAATTTATTAACTAACATGATCACGTTACTAATGTAGTTAATAACACAATCACAATATTTTAATTTGAATTTAAAAACTACATATTTTGGCTCAAGAATTTATTGGATTCCCAAGCCAAAGGCTTGTCATTATTAATCTACAGTCGAGTTTGAGAGTTTTGATAAAAAAATAACAAAATTCAACTTCAATCTCTAAATATACTACAAATTTATTCGGTAAATTTCAAAAACTTATTGCCATCATGATGAGCATGTTCTCCTCCTTTCAAAAATATTATTCTTATAATTTTTTGACTTATTTAAGATTTCAGACTGTGTTGATTTCTAACTATACCTTTTTTATGCCACTACATGCTGCAAATATACATGCCTATACATGTTCATGTAATTTGTTTTTCATTGATCCAATTGTAAAAAAAATTATATGGTCACAAACTAGGCCTAATTCTACCAACATTAAAAAAAATTGATTTTCATTTTTTTGAGGTAGTTAAATGCACCACCCGGATGACTATCCATGATTTTGTCAAATTTTTGGATCTATTTACTTGTAAAATTCATTAAAAAAAAATTATTCATTGGAAAAATATAAAAAATATAGGTCACAAACTAGAATATCTTATCTAAATTTTTCCCAAAAAGTTTCAAAGAATATTAAATTCTACTAAAAAAATGGTGCATCGTATGGCCCTCTATCTACTCTATTTTATTACAAAAAACTTGAGTTCCTCTTCAAATTTTAGATGTTTGACTTAATTATACCTAAATATTTTTTTAAAAAATAGTTTTTTGAAAACTAGACTTGTAATGCTATATTTCATGTTCTTACACCATATTCAATTTTGGAGTGTAGATATCTCAAATTGTCTATAAAAGTTCAAATTTCTGAAATTTCAAGAAAATCATGTTTATGGATAGGCCACTTTTTTTTCTCCAACTTTGTACACTTACCTTTAGACAAAATTAAAGAAATTTCAAAAAAATATGTTAAATCAATAAAAATTCAAGAAAGGGGAAATATATACAAAATTTCACATATTAAGCGTAAATCAAAATAAATATAGAAGTTTAGTGAAAATTTAAAAAAAAAAGTTAAATTACTAACAATTCAAATCAAAATTTTGAAAATTTAATAAAAAATGAAATTTTAGGAAAATTATATGAAAAATTTAACAAATCTAATGAAAAATACAAATTAAATATTTAAAAAAAAAAAAAAAAAAAAACTAACTAACAAACAAACAAAAACCACTCTTAGCCTTTTTGGAATAAATGTGTAAATTTTTCTCCTCAACATTTTGGATCACTACTGTGATCCTTCATTAGGAAATAAGAAATTTCTTATTTCTTGATGAAGAATCATGATAGTGATTCAAAATATTGAGGGGAAAATTTTACATAATTATTCCAAAAAAAAAAAAAACTCATAGTGATTTATATGGATTGTGAAAGAATTAAGTATTTGTATTAAAAAAAAAAAAAAAAATTTAAATAAAATTTCAAAATAAAGAAAAATTAAAGAAATTTTAATAAAATAGATTAAATTAGTTTTTTTTCTGAAACCATGGCAAATTTAAAAAATCTTCTTAAATTATTATAATTTTAGAATTGCACGAAATTTAAGATAACTTCCCAAAAAAATGTTAAATAAATAAAAATTTAAAAATTTAGGAAAATTTTCAATATTTAGAAAAAATTATGAAAAAATCAAAACATTATGTTAAAATAATAAAAAAATTCAAAGAAATTTCAACAAATTTAGTAAAACAAAGAAAATTAGGGAAAAATCTCAAAATAAGGTTAAATAAGATAAAATTCAATAAATTTATGAAATCTTTAAAAAAAATAAAGAAAAGTATAATATTTAAGGAAATTTTTGAAAATTAAGTTAAAATAAAAATTTAGAAAAAATCAATAAATTTAGGAGATATTTTTAAATATTAGGGAATATTAGAGAAATTTCATAAATTAAATAAAATTTGTGATTTTTTTAAATAATTTTTTTAAATTTTTTTTTTTTTTTGAAAAATAAATTAAAATTAATTAATTATAAAAAATTAAAAATATAAAAAAAATTATGACTATATTAAATAAATTAAAAAAAGATAAAAATTGACAAACTTTTATAATTTTACAACATTTATTTCGATACTTTTTGAAGGGACAAAATATACTGGCCCATTTTGACTTATTTTATATGTGAAATGCATAATTGTGAGGAAATGCTAACTGGGGAAATTTTTCCCACATGTAGTTGGATTCCTATGTGGCTTTAGTGTATTTCAGTTTCTTTTTCTTATAGAATTTATAATAGTTCTGAAGAAATTGGTGTTGGAAATTTGATTAGATTTCCAAGATGTATTTTATTTTATTTTTTTAAGTACAATTTTTTTGACCTCTATTTTTGGGAATGGAAAATCACTTTGAGTTAAAAAAGTTTAGGGCATAAACCTATGTATTTGGTTATAGAGCATTATATTTCTTGATCAATGTCAAAGGTAATTCATAAAGTATTATACAAAATGATGTAGAAATAGGTGTTGCATATGAATGACTCAAAATTTAACATAAACTTATTTTAGGTCCATTTTTTGATAAGGGATTGTGTGGTGAGAGAATTCAGTGAGACACACTAGTACTTCATGTGTTATAAGTGTTGACAATTTTGACCCCATAGGTCAAATTTCCACCCTTATCATTTGAATCTTTTCATGTCATTGCCAATTTATTTTTTCTCAGAGTAGTTATAAAGGGACAGTCAAAATACTTCAATATTTCACAGAAGGAAGACTTTAGGTTTTGTCTAATTAGCAGAATTATTTTAGACTTTTTGTCCAAAACAACTTCTTTGAGAACCATCACACAGTTTCCTGAAGGACACTTTCACTTTCTTGAAGGGCACTTATATTTCTCTAAAGGACCATTTACAATATCTAGAAGGGCATTGTTAAACAATCTAAAGGGATAATTTCAAGTTCCAAAAGGACACTTGGAAAGGGTGAATTGACATTTACAATTTTTCTGACGGGTCACTTTCCCTTTAGGAAAAGTTCACTTTGTAAATTTTTAAAGAGTTGATTCCAAAATGCTGAGGGGTCACTTTCCCTTCAGGAAAGTCACTTGGCAGAAATGTTGAGGGACACTTTAGAAATCCTGAAGGGCTCTTTCCCTTTGAGAAAATTTGTGACACAAAAGCTGAAGGGTAGAATTCCTATGGGAAGGTTCATTTTGAGAATCTCGAAGGGATCTTTCCCTTCGGTAAAGGTTATGCCAAAAAATCTGAAGGAACATTTTTAAAGCATCGAAGGGTAGTTTTGAAAACCCTGAAGGACAATTCTCAAAGGTTTCGAAGACGATAATTTCTTTAAACATTTTATTCAAAGGAATTGATTAAGGCAAAGGGGAAAATGTCTTGGATTTTTGCCTAAACGAAAGGACTTTACAAAGGTCTAAGGACAAGAATTCCTTTAGACATTTTGTCTAAAGGAATAGTCCATTGTCAAAACCCTGAAGGAAAAAATAGGAATCAACCACTTTTAAGGAAATAGACAGAGGAGAAGATCCAAAAGAAATAAGCCTATGAAAAAGAGGAAACCAAATAGCTCAAATAAATATATGTATAGAAGTGAATATCCTAAGAGAAAAAGGCTAAGAAATAACAAGGAGTTCAATCTAAATGCACCTCTCACTCATCAAGGTCCTTTCCATGCAAGCAAAGGTTATCTATAGTTGATTGGTCAAAGATTCAATTGACTATTTGTTGAAGTTAGGATTATATCTTAGTCATCTCATGCATTCAATATCCAACTCAACTTTAAGTTTAGTCAAGAGGCATATTTATTTGAATATTATGGTGTGGTTCTCCATGTAAGATTTTGACTTGTCAAACTTGGGTCCACCTCATCCCTTCTACACTAACATGGAATTTCATGCATGCACTCTTTTTTATATTGTTGAAAGAGCTTAATGTTTCTAGCAGTTCAAATAGAGTTATAAATTCAGTTTTCGAATTGATTTCATGCAAAAAAAATTCTTTATGTTCCAACAGTTCAAGTGGAGTTCTATATTTGGAGATTGGTGTAGCATCATGCTTGATGGAAGTTTTGACTCAAACTTGGGCTCTCCATCATTTTCAATGCCAAAGAGATTTTCATGTAAGGCATAAGACAAAAATAGATTTTATTTAAAGGCTGTGATGGAAAAATTTGGACTGAGTCGACGTCTTCTATTTTTAACACCAATCTCTTGGCTTTATCTTTTTCTATATAAATTGGCTTTTTAGCTTTGAATTGTGTCCTATTTTTGGCAAGACCATACTCTACCAAAAAAATTTGTTGTGTAACCTTTTTGGATAAATATAAGGATAGTTATCAAACTCCAAAGTGTTGGTATAGTGTATTTATGTTAGTGATTTACATATGTGACAGATTTTTCTTCCTTATCAAGTCTTAATTCTTACCTAGTCATTAGCTGATAAGATTATGCAGGTTATGTTCTATGTTTAATATCTTTTAGCTGAAGTTAAAATGGATAAAAGTGGATGGTTATTGCATTGAATCAAGCCTATTCCATCATTTCCCTCAAGTTTTGATCATAAGATAGAACCTTTTCATGAAATACTAATGTGTAAGGGTCAATTGGGGTTAAAAATTTAGTTTATTTATTATCTTATCAATGTCTTTAGAAGCTCAAATTATGTGGATCAGTCAAAATTTAGGCATATCACAATCATTAGGTAGGATTTCCCTTCAAGTTTATTTATGCACTTTTCCCTAGTATTTTGTAACGTAGAGTAGAGATCCTAATTGATACACCAAAGGGAGCTAGCCCTTACAATTTAAAGATTCAATCTACTAATTAGGTTACCCATAACCTAGGATTGCTTCCATGTTTTAGTAAAATATGAAGGCATAAAACTACCTTCACAAGGGTGTGAGTTTTATTGACAATAGTTTTTGTCATGCTTGGTGGGACATCGAAGAAATTATTTTCATATCTAAAGAAGTTTTGCAGCAGAAGAAGATATTCATTGTCATCAACATCTAGTTGCAGAGCTCATAACATCATTCAAGAAATTCATTCATGCCAAAGGTTATCATAAAGATAGCAAGTAAAGGTATTTATTTTGAATTTATATCATATAAGATATCAAGATTTAGGAGGTAAAAACCATATCCTCAAAAATAGTATTTATCTCCTAGTTATCCTACTGTTCTAACCTTTACAAACCCCACTATCCAAATGGCCATCAGAAACTAGGTGTTTGTTCCATTCAATAGATTTAGACCACTAAATTTATCCTAGTTTGATGAAATTATTGTGTCTACCCTCAAGAGCATCCCATTTTTCTTAGGATAAAATCAAACAAACTCTATTAAGCATATCTAAGATGTAGCTAATCTTTGTTCAGTCTATAATGTTGTTGAAAATAATGTTTTCGTCAAATTGATTACTACTTTATTCAAAGGAAAAGCATTGAAATGGTATATAAATCTCCCACTAAAATCCATTTCTACCTGGGATGAATTGGGTGTAGCCTTAGTTAAGTAATTTGAGGACAAATCTAATCACCTATCTTTAGTTGAGAAATTAACCAACATAAACAAAGCTCTTCATTAGTTTATGTCTGATTTTAACCTCAGATTCCAAAAGACATGGACCATAATATATATGTTGATAAGGCCATCCCATGAATATGCATTTTTGTACTATTTGAAATCCCTTAATTCTAACATTAGTGTGATGATATAGTCAATGGATGGTACTACCTTGATAGATTTTTATGAGGTTGCAATAAGGGTAGAAAATAGTTTGATACAAGATGGTAAGATTTCTCGAAGGACTATAATGCATATATTCATATAATTGAATAACATACCAGCCCCTCAAATTCCTTAAGTTCCATCTTTATCTCCTATTCTATCACCTCAAGCTCAAATTGTAGCCCCTACTAGTTAAGCTAGTGAGATAGGAGAGTTGAAAATCTTGTTATAATCCTTTCAAAATGAAATAGTGAAACTAAAGAGACAAAAAAATTAGGCTAATAGGCCCTATAAATAATAAAATTAGACCACCCATCAGCCCTTCAAAGACCAAAGGCCTCCTTATCAGGGTTTTAAAGAGAATAAACTACCTTATCAAACACTAAGAGCCATAACTCTAGCTAAGCCATATGATACCATTAACCCTAATGATCCTTCCACCTAAAAGGCCAATATTTTTACCCCATCTCAAAACAAATTGATGCATGATTCAGGTTGGCAGACCTCAAATCTTAATGATGATCAAAACTAAGCCTTGGTATCACAAAACATCACTATGCTACAAATGACACAAGAAGAGTTTTATTTTCAATGAGGTCAGTGCCAATATAAAGGTTTGGAATCATAAGGAGAGACGGGCAGCTTGATGCCATTAATGTAAATTGGGAAGTGGATGATCATGTTGCTTTTACTCAGGGTGTTGAAACTAACAATTTAAGTGGTCAAGTTGCAGATGTAACTAGAGCTAAAAGATCTATTAATGAGATACAGAAGGTGAAAAAGGCTTAAAGTACTCCTAATTTTTTTTATAAGAGTACAAAGGAACAATTAGAATACAGACATTAGTAAAGTTCATCAACTACCTCTAATTTGTGAATAGCCAGTGCTTTAGAAAGTGCAACTAAAGGTTAGTGGATCTTATTTCAATATAGTTGATCAATTAAAGAATTATAATATCATAATTATCATGTGTGATTCTCTTTTAATTATAGGACAAAAATATATGCTCATTTAAGAGCTTTTAGCTCTCAAACTGTCTCCAAAATCAATTGAGAAAGAAGGTATTGTCTTAACTAATTTAGATCAGCCAACTAAGAAACAAGTACAAAAAGTAAATAAGATGGAAAAAGTGGAAAAATTGAGGTAAAATCAAAGAAAAGTCATCCTTTTTACCTTTATTTGATAGTAGGTGATACTTTGGTTCATAACTATATGGTTGATAGTGGAGCTAGTAATACAATCATGCTTAAACATATTGTAGATAAGCTCAGCCTTGTTTATGAGCCAAATATTAAATGGGTATTGTAGTTGGAAGGGTAACTAAAAAATATGGTAGGCATCATAAAATATCTAAAGTTGACATTAAATGTTTGTCCTAATGTTATTATTTAGTAGGATGTTGTTGTGATAGACTTGCCTCCTTACTTTGGTATGTGCTTTTTAAGGGACTTAACCTCATAGATTGGGGGATATCTATCAGCGGATTGAAATTATTTAATGTTTAGAACTAGGTATTTTACCAAGGTAACAATTCATTTTAAAACTATTTCATGTTTTCACATAGAGCCATATATGACAAGTGTTGTGAACACTAACTGTATCATCTCGGATGAAGTACTAGAAGTTAGTGAAGTAGAAAATGAATCACCTTTGGATGAAGTTCCATATTTTTTCCTTGATGAGTGGGATTACACTTTGCATGAGCATGATATTTATAATTTTATTGAATAAGGACTTGTTGTGTATTTCCTTCATAAGAACGATGTGCTAATTCCAACCATGGTTAAGGATGACTCTAGTGAAGGTTTCTAGCAATTTTAATTTGATGGATCAAGGAATAAACATGATATCAAAGATATAATGATGTTGGTTTCTCCAATAAACCAAATCTATTTCTCTTTTATTGAATTTTATTTTGGTTGTCCAAATAATGTTGCTGAGTATGAAACACTAGTTCACAGTTTGTAGTGGGATAGGAAGATGAAAGTCAATTATTTTCAAGTGTTTGGTGACAGTGAGTTTGTAGTTTACCAAGTAAGAGGTTTAAATGTATGTAAAAATTTGTTTCTTAAATATTAAAAGCATAGAATATGGGACTTAAATATTTTCAAGATTTTAACATCTATTTAATACCAAGAGGTGAGAATAAACATGTAGATAGGTTGGATATCATTGGATCACAATTTAGTATCCCAGTTGCTATAAAAAATGAAAAAAATTAGTCAAACATAAAGGATGTTGTAAGGCTCCATGTTCCAAATAATCATGAGAATTAGCAGGTTCTCGAAGATGACAATCATATCATGAGATTCTTGCAAGAGTAAGTTGAGTTTTCTTCAAGAAACCAATAAAATCACTTACAAAAGTATGGTGATCAAATAATACAACTAAAAACAAAAAAATTCCCAAGGGATTGGTCACACTAGAGAATATTTTAGTGGTGATGATGAGTTAAGGAAAAAAAATTCATCCTTGTCAACAAAAGAAGAACACTACACCAATGTAGAGATTGCAACTAGTAATATTTTAATGCTAGAAAAGGTATGAACTCCTTCACAAAAGAAGCTTTCATTGAATTATGCATAAGTTTTGATGATATATTTTCTTAGAAATATAGTGATCTCAAGGGGTTTGACGCAAGTCTAGCTCAACACACCATTGAGTTAGAAGCTAAAACTAAACCATTGAGCCAAAAATAAAGGCCCATCAATCCTAAGATTGAGCCTTTGATGAAAGCTAAGCTTCACAAGTTCATATAATCAGCTATTATATTTCCAATCATGCACTCAACTTGGATGGAAAATCTTGTCCTAGTATGGAAAAAGAATGATGAGATTAGATTGTGTCTTGAATTCCATGATTTGAATAGGGCTTCACTTAAAGATCACTATCCATTACCATCAATGGAAAAAAATTTACAATTGGTTGTAGGATTAGAGAGGTTTTCTTTGTTGGATGGATATAGTGGCTACAATCAGATCTTGGTCAAGGAAGAGGACCAATTTAAGACAACCTTCAGAACCAAGTGGGGGGCATTTGCATACAAAAATATGGATTTTAGTTTATCTAACACTATAGAAACCTTTTAAAGAGCCATGGATATAAAATTTCAAGGCCTTATTAACAAGTTTATACTTATTTATTTAGATGATATAATAGTGTTTTCAAAGAATGCATGTGATCACATGGTTCATCTCAAGTAAGTGTTTGAAAGGTGTAGGAAATTTGGGGTATCTCTACATCCAAAAAAGTGTGTCTTCTCAGTTCATGAAGGTAGGCTTCTTGGACATGTTGCTTCAAATCATGGTTTAATAATAGATTTTAAAAGGATAGACTATATTCTTGCACTCTCCTTGCCTAAGCACAAAAAGGCTATGCAAATATTCTTCAAGAAAATCAACTTCATAAGAAGATATATCAAAGATTTTACCATTTTAGCTAAGCCACTTATAGCCATGCTAAAGAAGAATCAGAGATTCAGCTAGTCCAAAGAAGGAATAAAGAGTTTTGAATGTGTTAAGAAGGCCATAGTTAGTGCTCCTCCACTTATAAATTCAGACTTCATAAAGGATTTCATTTTGTATACATATGATAACATGGACACCATTTCAAGCATTCTTATGCAACAAAATCATGAGGCTTTAGAGCAACCAATAGCCTTATTTAGTCAAGTCTTGGAATAATATGAAACAAGGTACTATTTGAAAAACATGTACTTTTAGTTGTAAGATCTCTTACAAAGTTTAGATGCCTATTGTCTAACAATAAGATACACCTAATGGTTCCTCATTCAAGCATTAAAGAGTTCCTTTTGAATGAAGATATAAATGAGAAGAGAGTTGGTTGTATAACCAAGGTAATGGAGTATGATGTGGAAATTAAGGTCATAAAGCTTGTTAGAGTCAAAAGACATTGTGAGCATCTATCTCAAGACTTGCAAGATGCTTATGAGGTTTTTTTGGTGTCAAATGATGAAAAGGTTCTAGCTAGTCGTACCTCACCTTCTAGCTAGTTTCATTACTTGGTAAGATATCTCTGAGATGGTATTTATCCCTCTCATATATGTGCTTCAAAAAGAAGATATTTTAGGTTGCATTCAATTATATTTTTTCTTATTGATGGTGTTTTGTTCAAGAAATATATCAATGGCCTGTTTTTAAGATGTATACATCCAAGCAAACTCAGAGATTGCTTAAATAATTCTATGATGGACATGGTGGAGGACATTTTCCCATAAGAAATACTACCCTTAAGATCATGAGAGGTGGTTACTAGTGGCCTAGTATATTTGGTGATTGCCATGCATGGGTTAGAAAGTGCAAACAGTGTGCTATGTTTGTAGGAAAAGTGAAAGTTATAGCCTTATCTCTTAAACCAATTACTGTGGATCATCCCTTTGTCTAATGGGGATTGGAATTTATTGGTCTCATAAATCTTCTTTCAAGTTATGAACATAAATGGATTCTAACTGCTACAGATTACTTCACACGTTGGACAGAAGCAATGGTATTAAAAGAAGCAAATGAAACCAATGTTTTAGATTTATATGAAAGTTTGCTTACTATATTTGGAGTTCATTTAACTATTATTTTTGGTAATTCAATGGATTTTTTGGGAACTAGGATCAGTCAATGGGTTGTCCAACATGGAATTTATCTTAGTACTTCATCAAACTATTATCCACAAGGCAACAACCTTGTTGAATCTATAAATAAGAACTTGTTGAAGATCATAAGGACTATTGAAGACAATCAGAGATCATGGAATCTCAAGTTTAAGTTAGATCATTGGGCTGATAGGATCACCTACAAAAAAATAATAGCCAACTCTCCATACAAGCTAGAATATGGTAAGGAAGTAAGGTTACCCATTTATCTTGAGTTGCTTGCTTTAAAACTAATGCATCAACTGAGTTATTAGAGAATGAGCCTATGGAGATAAGGTATGCTAAGCTTATGTAGTTAGAAGAGACAAGAAATTAATCTATGCTAGCCATGTAAATTCATCAAGCATAAGTGAAGAGAGCTTTTGACAAGGAAGCTTCTTCACGAAGTTTCAAAAAAGGGGATTTGGTCCTTAAGTGGGATGAGCATAGACTTGAACCAGGAATGCACACAAATTTTGATTCCCTTTGTAGTGGCCCATACACAATCTCCAACTATAAATCCCATAATTCCTTATAGCTTGCAAAGATGGATGGTCAAGAGCTTCTAATCCCAATCGATGGGATACATCTAAAACATTTCTACTGAAGAACAAAGCTCCTTGTACATAGTTAGTTTGTTTTTATCCAAGTGATATTCAAGCACATTAGTTGAAGTTTTTTTTGTCTCAAATAAGTGCTTGTTTGTATATTTTCTTTGCTTAGTTAGGTTTTCCTATTTTGTGTGTTTCCCTTCTTGTTTAGGGGATGAAGGTTGTATTTTTCAAATCAGAGGTTATAATTACATTCATGGACTAGATTTATCAGTATTTTATGAGTTTAAATGTTATGTATATGGTTTAAGTTCTCAAGCATAATAGGCATTCTTCCGAATAAAATAACCAAAATGTTGACAATTTTGACCTCCCAAGTCAAATTGCCACCCTTATCATTCAAAGATTTTTATGTCATTGCTAATTTGTTTTTACTTAGAGTAGTTATTAAGGGATAGTAAGAGTACTTTGGGCTTTCATAGAAGGAAGACTTCATGTTTTGTCTAAGTATCATAATTGTTTTAAACTTTTTGTCTAAAACAATTTTTTTGAGGACCATCACACAGTTTCCCAAATGACACATTCACTTTTCCAAAAGGCACTTACATTTCTCTCAAGGACCATTTACAAAATCTTGAAGGGCATTGTTAAAAAATATAAAGGGATACTTTCAAGTTCTAAAGGGACACTTGGAAAGGGTGAAAGGACCTTTAAATTTTTTTTAAAGGGTCACTTTCCCTTCGAGAAAGTTCACTTTACAAATTTCTAAAGAGTTGATTCCAAAAGGCCGAGGGGTCACTTTCCCTTTGGGAAAGTCACTTGGTAGAAATGCCTAGAGACACTTTAGAAATCTTGAAGGGCTCTTTCCCTTCAAGAAATTTTTAGCCACAAAAGCTGAAGGGTAGAATTCCTACAGGAAGGTCATTTTGAGAATCTCGAAGGGCTCTTTCCCTTCAGAAAATGTTATGCCAAAAAATCTGAAGGATCATTTTTAAAGTCTCGAAGGCTAGTTTTAAAAATCCCAAAGGATAATTCACAAAGGTTCCAAAGACAATAATTACTTTGAACATTTTCTCTAAAGGAATTGTCCATTGCAATAATTTCAAAGATAGAATTCCTTAAAACTTTTTGTCTGATGGAATTGATCAAGGCAAAGGGGGAAAAGTCTCAAATTTTTGCCTAAAAGAAATAACTTTACAAAGGTTTGAGGACAAGAATTCCTATGGACATTTTAACCAAAGGAATAGTCCATTATTAAAAACATAAAGGGAATAAATAGGAATTGACCACTCTGAAAGAAATAGATAGAAGAGAAGAGCCAAAAGAAATAAGTTCATGGAAAGGAAGAAAATAAATAGCAAAAAGAAATACATGCACAGAAGTGAAGATCTCGATAGCAAAAGGTCGACAAATCACAAGGAGTTCAATCTAAATGCACCTCTCACTCATCAAGGTTTTTCCATGTAAGAAAAGGCTATATATAGTTGATTGGTCAAAGCTTCAATTGAATGTTTGTTGAAGTCAATATTATCTCCTAGTCATCTCATACATTCAAGATCTAACTCAACTTCAATTTTAGTCAAGAGGCATATTTCTTTGAATATTGTGGTGTGGCTTGTCATGCAAAAGTTTGACTTATCAGACTTGGGTCCACCTCATCCCTTCTATGCCAACATAGAATTTCATGCATGCACTGGTGTTTATCTCATTGAATGATTTTAAAATTTCTAACAATTCAAGTAGAATTCTAAATTTAGTTTTATCATTGATTTGATACAAAATAAATTATTCTTTGCATTCCAATAGTTTAAGTAGAGTTGTATATTTGGAGATTGGCATAGCATCATGCATGATGGTTTTGAATCAAACTTGGTCTCTCCATCATTTTCAAATCCAAAGAGATTTGCATACAAGGCATAAGATAAAAAATAGATTTTATTTGAATTATGTGATGGGCCAAGTTGGACTGAGTTGACATCTTCTTCCATTTTTAGTGCCAATCTCTTGGTTGTTGTTTCTTTTTATATATAAGTTAGCTTTTCAACCTTGAATTTTATCCTCTTTTTAGCAAGACCATACTCTACCAAAAATTTGTGTTGTGTAACCTTTTTGGATAAATAAGACAATATTCAAACTCTAAAGTGTTGTTATAGTGTATTTATGTTAGTGATTTGCATATGTGATTGATTTTTATTCCTTGTCAAGTCTTGATTCTTACATAGTTACTAGTTGATCAGATTATGTAGGTTATGTTCTATGTTTAATATCTTTTGGCTGAAGTTATAAAAAATATAAGTCACTATTTAGTGCCTTGAATCAGGCCTATTCCATCATTTCCCTCAAGATTTGATCACAAAATAGAACCTTTTCATGAAATACTGATGCATAGGGGTCAATTGGGGTTAAAAATTTAGTTCATTTATTATCTAATCAGTGTTTTTAGAAGCTCAAATTGTGTGGATCAATCAAAATTTAGGTGTATCACCATCATTAGGTAGGATTTCCATTCAAGTTTCTTTCTTCCCTTTTCCCTAACAGTTTATAACATAGAGTAGAGATCCTAATTGATACACCAAAGGGAGATAGCCCTTACAATCTAGAGATTCAATACACTGATTAGGTTACCCATAGCCTAGGGTTGTTTCCATGTTTCAATAGACTGTGAAGGCCTAAAACTACCTTCATAATGGTGTGAGTTTGATTTACAATAGTAATATTTCTAAAAAATGTAGTGTATCATAAATAAATCCATTCTAATATGATATCTCACAACATGTAAATCAAATATATGAAATAACAATATATATCTAACATTACTTTGGCCATAGTTTTCAAATAACATACAATCATTTAGATCGGTCAATTTTATAACACTCCACTTGATCAGACTATCCAACATTGGTGGTGCTACCTTAACTTTGGTTGAAAAAATTTAAGCGTAGATAATTACTATGATTTATAAAATAAAATTATAATGATTAGAATAAATAGGAAAATGAAGACTTAAAAAGGAAAATTATGTTTTACAAATAACATTTTTATGTGTATAACATTGCATTAAGTATATTGTTATCATATATTTTTATAGCAATCTAAATATAATCATGATGTATGCCATAGTCCTCCCTAGCCCATCTAAAATTTCAAATACGCATCACTTATTCCAGCCAAATTAGCTTTAAGTGACAATGGTTTCTTTTACAACTCCTCTATGGAAGCACTGGGAAAGGTTGTAGATTTGTCTATTCCTCAAGGTAATGGGCCTACTTTGGTGGATGGAGTTATTGGTGATTAGACTCTAATTTTTGCTCTTGCTATCTCTATATTACCTAAAATAATTTCAAAATCACTCTCCCTTATTATTCATCCAAACCTTGACTCCAGATCTAGTTCATACAGTAATCATGCAGGCAATGGTGGCCCCTCTGATGTGCTGGGATTGCCATCCAAGTCATATGGGAAAATTCCTCTCTACCTAGATAGTGCACTACACAAGTCACCTGTTATTAATACCAAGGATGCAAGTGGTAGGGAAGCACCTAAATATTTTGTAGAGGCATTCATGAAAAATATTAAACATATGGCCCTAAATCTAGCTATTGATATACCATCTCTCAAACTAGAAAAATATGCCCGCATCTTTGTCATAGAAAATAAATAATATTATCTAAATAGAGGTATCATATGCTAATTTTAAAAACTCTAGGCCAATATTTAGGATCCAAATGAGTGGATCTCCTTACAATGAAAACTTATTTTGAAAGGTAAAGTGGATATTTATCCTTTTGCAAAGGGTTTTTTTACTATTGTTTTTCTCCTTTCTTTGGATAAAGATTTCATTCTTAGGAATTAGGAGAGTTGGAATCAACTCCAGCTATTTATGAAATCTTGGGACCCCAATTCTAATCCCCTTTCTTAAAGTTTTTATTTCAGAGTTATTTATATCTACCTCCCACATCTTCCACTTCATTTTTGGAGTAAACATTATTTCAATGATATTGTTAATACCATTGGTAAGTTCATTTAGATAGATTCAACAACTAAATTATTTTCACATACCATATTTGCTAGAATTTTAGTCTTCATAGATACAATTTTTGATCTTTTGGCCTCCATAGATATGTTTGTAGAAGATCAAGTTTGGAGACAGATGGTGTATTATGAAGGGATACCTTTTACATGCGGTAGGTGTTTTAATATTGGTCATTTCTCTTTATATTATCCTTCCTTTGTAAAAAGAAAAGTTGAACTGACCTGATGGAAACATTATTCTCTAGATATTCTAATAGTGTGTGCTAGAGAGTATGATGGTAGATATATTTTGGATGTAGAAGAAGAGAATGATATAGAGCTTGTTTTGGATCAGCCAGTTGTAGTAGGAGTAGATAAAGATGATATATATTTTTAATGTAACTCATTTTTGAAAGAATACAATGCTTCAATAATTTCATCCTCAAGTGAAAAAAGAAACATTTTAGATATAGAGGATTCAAACCTGAGTTTGCATAATCCTGAAGAGGATTTTAAAAATATTTTTTCTCCAAAATTTGTGAAGGATAACGAAGGATGGATTACATTACAGAGAAAGAAGAAAAACAAAATGAGGAGGCCCAATCCATGTTATTACGAGTTGGAGGGCCAAACATAAACTATGTGGAAGGTGGAGGAAAGGCTTAAAGGTTTGGTATTGCTTTTCAAATCTCTTGAACCTTATGTTCCTATTTTAAGGAGTTGATTTCATTTATATGTTTGAGATTTTGGACCTTAAAATCCCTTGGTTGGATGTTTTTTGACCTTTTTTGTGCTAGTTGTAGTCATTTAGCTTGTAATGTTGTTTTTTTAGACTTAAGGTTGTATTTGAGCATTTTAGGCCCTATCTAATTATTTATCTTCTAGGGTTTGGAGTCTCTAGTTTCAAAAAGAAACCCCTTTATCCTTAAAAAAAACATTTTTATGTGTATCTATTATCTTTCTAAATACATACCATACTTGAATTAAATGGAAAAATAAGTTTTACAATTATAAAATGTTATATATATTTATTTTCTTTCTAAATATCTACCATACTTGAATTTTAATTATTTTTTTAAATTGAAGAGAGTTTAAATATTAATCAGATAAAATATGTTACAATTTTAATCATAAAAAAAAAATTGATAGAAAAAGTTTTTTTATAATTTTTTTCTGGGGATGAAATGGGTTCAACTAATCAAAATGGCCCTTCATTCTAATCATGTTACGTTCCCTTGTATTTTAAATTTTTTCATAGCATCATTAATTTTCTGAACAACTATCCTTCTAAATACCAATTTGTTTTTTAAATCACTAGCTGTCATAGACAAATATGACATGGTAAGAGTTATAAGGAATTTATTAATATGAGTATTATTTTTTATAATTGTTTTTCAATCTTAGTTCATTTTAATAATCACATTGGAGAAATAATTTTGTTGAGGGAAGTGTACGTACTTATTTAATTGGTTTTAAGTAATTATATTTATATATATTTAATTGTATAAAAAAAATTTAATTTTTTAACAATATATAAATCATTTTAATTTATTAAATTTTTCCTTTGTTTTTAAGGTAAATTTAAATTGGATTACAAAATTTATTATTCTATATAAAAAATAAGAAAGATTATAAGAAAGTTTATTTTATTTTGTAACTTTATATATATATATATATATATATATATATATATTTGTTTTTATATATTTTATTTAAATGATGTAAAAATCAAATTTGTACTTTTTAATTATTTGTAAGTCCTCTCATTATAAAGCTCATTTTTGGAGGAGGCTCATTGATCATGGGATAGTCTTGACCTTGTAGAGATAACAAACCAATAATAATTTGTTGTAGACATCCAACATCAACAATGAAAAAACTTACAATTAAACTACAATATAATGTTACACTAGTAATTAAAAATATATTTATATAGGTATAAATAATAATTATAATTTTATAATATAATAACATATTTTTATAATAAATAATATTAAATTTGCATATATTTTTAGATAAATTTATGTAAAATATGTCAATAGATATACCATATTAAATTGTGACATAAGTAAAATAAATACCTTGAGAATGATATATATTGACATATTTTATATAGGTTTATCTAAGATATATGTTTTTTTATTAAGGATAAAGCTAGGTTTTTTGAACTAGGGACCCGACTTTAGACATGAAGTGTGAAAAAATGGCCCACCTATGTAGATATACAACAAACCCAATGCATAAAAGAACAACTAAGACTTCTCTAATATATTTTAATTTCTCGATCTAAGAGTCAAAATTTGAGGATCAACACACGAGGCCTAAAAATCCAAGATAAATAGATAAAATACCCAACACAAGCTATTTCCATCTCAATAACAATTGAAGAACAACTAAAAGACAATTAAAACACCTAGGTTTTTAGGAAAAAATCCCTCAAACCAGAACTTGGAACAAGATCCTTGAAATATATATCAACAAGGTCCAAGAACTTAACAAATTAAAACAAACTTACTAAGTCTTGCCACTACCTTCTATAAAAATTTTGCAGGGACCACCCGAATAATGACTCATGTTGGAAGATTGTGCTTCTTCTCTTCTACATTTTTTATTATTTTTTCTGCACCTTTGTTCAATCTCTATCTTCCCTATAGATTTTAAGGGAAACTATATCCCCAACCCTTCCTTTGAGGAATGAACACTTAGATAAAAATCCTCCCTATTAAGTAAATCTCTTTTAACACTTGAGGAAGGATTATGTAAAATTCTGCTTCCTAATCCAAAACTTCCAAAAAAAATATGCTCCCACAAATTTAAACTTAGTTTTGAGAAAATCTTCAGCCTCTTTATTTTCCTCTTTTGAATAAGAGAAATCACTATCAACATAATCCTAGCCAAAAATAGTCAATGTCTCAAAAGAGGTGTTTTTACACCATGTTGGTTCAATATTTTTCTTTTTTTTTCCAATTTGGTGCATTCTAAAGATAAATTTCTAGTGCCAAAACATTAGTGAGACCTACAAGGGATGCCTTCATAATCTAGAGAATGATATGTAATTTATTCAACAATCAGATGTATGGTGGTTGGGAGATCCATTGACAAATCAATGGATATTAACACTCTAGTAAAAGTAGTATGAGAGAAAAAAATTGTGGCAAAATTAGTTTGTATAAACTTACATATGGAAATCCCAATAGCTTTAAATCAAGGAACTACAAAAACTAGAGAGGGAGGTATGGGAGATGGATCTAAATAGGTCTAAAAGAAAAAGATTCTATGAGAGGATTAAAGCTAGGATGTTAGGATTTAACAAATAGAATATGTTGATTCCAACTCCAATGATGTCAGGGTTTAGCAAACATGATATCTAAGATATATATGTTAGTTACATAATACATACATATAATTATAAAACACTCAGAATAATATATTATAATATAATATAATAATAATAATTATATTATATTATCTAATATAATATTATACTTTTTAATAAAATATAACATTATAATAATATACTAATATATTTATAATATTATAATAACAATATAACCTAGAATTGTGCGGGCATCACCATTCTAAAAGATCATGCAAAGATTTGTATATTTTAAGGTTGTAAACCCAACCTCTATTCTAGCAATGGTGAAGATGATGATTCAGATCAATGGTTCAATCCATCAGGAGAAGATAAAATCAAGGAAAGAGAATACAATTGGGGATTGAATGGTATTTTCTTGTTTTAGAGCACTAGATCCTAATTATAAATTCATGTTTGTAGATAAGGATAAGGAACCCAAAGATCCTAATATTGGTATCATGATGGGTGTGTTGATCGACACGCAAGGAGAAACTATGATTTAACAATTTGTAAAATCATGCAAATAATATCTTGTGATGTTAAATCATGGTTTAATTAAGTCCAATACATCAAAACAAATCAATAAATTTTCCTACAATTTTTTTTGACCTCTCCATTTATCCCATTTAAAGGGTTAATATTTTCCATATTTATCATGATAATTGAAAAATTAGTGAATAATATTATTGGATTTTTATAGTAGGTAGTAATATGAGAATTTGAAGATTTTTCATCAAATAATACATGATTAGAGGTGAGGATCCCTTTTTTCTATTTTGAAATCTTTGTAAGGTGACTATTGTCAAAGATGTTGGGAGTGGAAACATCTAACAAGGTCCAATTATTTTTTTGGCTTTGCTAGGGTTTCCTCCATGTATGCCATTGAGTTAGCCCTTATTTTTTTACCTACCTAGCCTTGTGTTATACCACATCCTTAGTTTCCTATTGGACTTGCATTTATTATCATTTTAGGGTTACTTACATACGAGCGAGGCTAGTCTTTATTATGAATCTCATTCTATCCCAGCTATTTTAGCTATGGAGAAGAATAGTGGAACATCAAGAAATGGCCCCTTATAATTGGTTGAGTAAGTTTATCCTAAAGTTATATCATGAGGTAATGCTTTAGAACCTAATATTATATTACCTATTCCTAAATATAATTTTTCATGTCAATGATTAGAGTAATTCTATTTAATAGGCTATTTTATTTGGAGAATACCCTCAAAAAGTATTCTTTGGTCTTGGGTTCAAACTCATGAAGAAACTCATGGCATTAAGCTAGAGAGCATCTAGAACATGACTAAAGGATTTTTTATCTTTCACTTCTATGACCCTTCCAATGCATGAGGAATCCTCCATATGTCGACCACTTGGTACGTCAAGAACTCATTTATGGTTCTCTCCCTCTGGACATGAAAGCTTATGGTTTTGGAGCACATCACTCTTAAAATCCCAATCTAGGTTAAATTTTTAGGTCTCTGACTCTCCTAATGGTAATTTATTCACCAGATAGCATCTTCCATAGGTCATGTGGTTTGTCATGAACAAAACTAGTTTTACTCAAGTAAACTAAAAAAAAGGGTCTATTTAGAAGTATACCTATCTTAGGACCTTAAAGAGTTTGTGAAAATCTAAGTTGGGGATTTGAAACACTCTCAGTGAGTCATGTATGTCAACTTTCATAACACTTGATTTCACTACCAAGACACAAACCATAAGATACAGGATTATCCCCTTTGGTTGGCTCATAATAATGCATCTAACTGCTCATCCTCTCCCCCCAATCACTCTTCTAAAGCTAGCAAGAAACTTATTGAGGACAAATAGACCACAGTAGGGAAAAAACATTCATTCCAAAGCCATAAACATAAATTTTACTCCCAAAGAAGGAAAGCCATTTTCACGTAATGGCCCATAGGAGAAGGCTCCTATTGATAAAGAGCCCTCTCCAACTAAATCCCAAAAATTGGTATAAAATCCTAGGGTGTTCAACACCCCTCTAGTTGCTAACATATTTTCCCAAGGTTTTAAGGCTTTTGTGCCCACTTCTTCCATATTTTTAGACTCATATGCAACCACTTTTCCACATTATACTTAGTAGGATACACCCAAATACACTCAAAACCCTTCTCAAAAGAGTAACAAGGTGGAGGAAGGAGAGTATCAGGTTGACCCTACTTTGAGGAAGCAATTTGATGATTTATTAAGTGATAATAGTGGATATTTTGGATAGAATCAGTATGATGCCTTAAAAGGGATGGACTCAGAGGACATGTCCCTTGACACCCATCATGTATGAATTATTTTTCATGGAATGTTTAGGGTCTCACAAACCCAAAAGGAAAGTTTTTTGTTCATGATTTTAGAAGGAAGTTTCCTAAGATGGACATTCTCTATCTGTAGGAAGTCAAGATGGTAATTTTTTTATTTAGGACTATCAGTAATTCCATCTGACATGATAGTATCATTATTAATAGCAAACATGCTACATGATGTGGAGGGGTGATCACAATCATTTCTCCAAAGTGGTGCCACACTTAGTTCAATTTGGCATGGAACCCATCGACTGGTTAGTATGGCTTCTTATTTGCATTGAAAGCCACTCTTTTGGATTTATTAATATTTATGTTGAATGATGCCTTGGAGCATACCCAATTATTTTGGTGGATAGTAGATGATCTCCCTAATGCCCATTATTTATTATGTGGTGACTTTAATATGGTGGTGTCTCCCGAGGAAAAAATGGGCCACTTGCCTATGAAGTGGGAAGTTGGGAAAAGGGAGGTGGGGTTTTACATTTGTAATAAATGGGGCCTTTATGACCCCAATTTTTACCACTATCCTAAAGATGAAGTTTGGTGCATTTGGAGTAATTTTAGGGAAGTCCCCACTCAAATTTTGAAGTGTCTAGATAGGGAAATGATGTCCACCCAACCATACTTATCTTTTGATAATGTTTTCTTCTTCTGGTGTAGGAACTGATAGGTTTATGGATTTTTAATCATTCCCTTATTTAGTTATGAGTGACATGGTAGTTCATGTAAACCAAAGTTAAAAAAACAAAATTATTCCTTAACACCTCATTGCTCAAGCATGGGCCCATAGTGGCATACATAAGGAGAGTTTAGAATTTAGATCCACATCCTTCCCGGGAATCTATTGGATTCTCTAGTGGGATTATGCCACTATAAGGACCTCCTACTTTTTAAAGATCTATGGTCACTATATTACCAAAATTTGGAGACACTCATACTATGTTACTTCCTCATAGCTAACTCAGGTGACTCTAGCCTTGGAAAAAGATCCCTTTAATGATATCTTATATTTGAGATTTGCATCCTTGTGCCACTACATTCATATTTTATACAACTACAGTGCCCAAGGAGCCCATGTCAAAACCAAGATTCATTGGATTAAGATAGGTGATAAAGCTTCTAAGGAGTTCTTCCAAATGTTGTGAACTTGAAGAAACAAATACAAGTCATTTCTTAAGATATCAACTGACTCTTAGAGACTCTAAAAATTATGCAAGATTTTATCCACCATTAGCAATAAGTGTTTAAAGCTTAATCATATTCAATTGAGCATGAAAATACCCTTCAAAAATGCCTTTTAGTGGTGTCATACAAACTCACTCTCACCTAGTGGGTGGTTTATGATAGGCCCCTCACTATTGATGATTTACATGAGGAAGTGTCTCGCATGGATAATGATAAAGCTCCTAACATTGAAGGCTTCCCATATGAATTATATAAAACTCTTTGGGACCTTATGGGTAGTGACTTGCATAAGGTATATCAAGAAGAATTTTGCAAGAAATCATTGGGTAAAAATTTAAATAAAGGAAATATCAAATTCATACCTAAGAAGGGAGATCCTAAGTTAATATGCAATTGAAATCCCATCACACTCCTGAATGTCTCTTATAAAATCATTACCAAGGCTCTAGTAATCCAATTGTGTAATATGTTACCTCTCATTATGCATTTAGAACAAATGGGTTTCATCAGAAGACATTATATTTTGGATAACATCATTACCATCTGGGAAGGGATGCATTAGGATAGACAGTCTAAGCAATAGTCTATGTTCATCAAAATTGACTTTGAAAAATCTTATGATCACATCAAATGGCAATTTATTCTAGCCATGATTTGAGTTCTAGGAGTTGAGCCCATCTTCATCAAAACCATCTAGATGCTTTTCTCAGATACCTTAGCTATCTTCTCCATTAATGGAGTTAGATTTGATCAGTTTGGCTTGTTCCATTCTATTCATCAAGGGTGCCTACTAGATCTTACCTTGTATGTTATTGTAGATGAGGGTTTTGTATATCTTTATAGTAATGCCCAAGCTAGGGGCATTGTTAAGGGAATTTATCTCCCTCCTAATGCTATGAAATTGTATTAATATATGCATCTAATGAATGACCACTTTATGGATGACTCATTCCTTTCTCTCATTAAGGATGAAACCAATATGTACAATTCCTTACAGTGTCTTGACACCTTCTACCTAGCCTCTGGCTCTAGCATCGAATGGCATAAAACTCATTTCTATAGACAATCTTACCTGCCTTTGCTATTGTGGGATACTAAATTTGGGTAGAAGTTGATCCAACATGATGAAATATTTAAATTTCTTGGCATCCCATTTGATTTTGATGTCTCTCTACCTTTTTTGTGCTAATATGTTATTGACAGAGTTTCTAAGAAGATAGAACACTAGGTGACCAAGGCTCTTTCATTAGTAGGAATATTTCAAATCTGCTAAAAAATTCTTTCATCCACCCATGTATGCTACTCGTCATGTTGGGTGCCTTCTAAGAAATCTTACCAAAACTTACAAAAATTAATTAGATATTTCCTTTGGGATAATTTCCCTTAAGGTAAAGGATTCCATAGGGTGGCCTAGGAATATTGTTTCTTCAAGCATGATGCTGGAGGGATGGGGCTCATTGACATAGCCTGGTAAGGAACTGTCTTATGTATCAAATGGATTATGTAGGCCATTGAGGGCCAAGAATATTAGAAGGTGTTGTTTAGAAACTGTATCTCTTCAAGCTTGCCTAAGGGAAAGATGTCCTAGAAAGGGCTCAACTTCCCCAATTTAATCTTCATTCAGTCTCCCATCTAAATCACTAGGTCCTTTTTGGTCAAAAACATATAGAAGGTCTGGGAAAATATCAAGCCATCGCTACTCTAGAATTGATCTAGTTTCTATAATATGATCTATACTAATTCCCATTGTCTCTAGTGGTCTCCAATTTTCCATAGCAATGAAGTGCCCCTAGTAAAAGTCCCTTGGGTCGATGTTCTCAAGATTTACCATAAAGGAATTCATACTAGCCATAATATCTTCAGTAGGTGCTCTTACTCTTGGCTATCCTAAGAGAAGGTGAAAGATAAATCTGAGTTAGCCAATGTAACTAGGATTCTTATTAGGATATCATCAATTCCATTCTAACTTTTAAGCTCCATAAAATCTCAGTCTATGCTAATCGGTCAGGTGGAAGGACTATAAATGGTATGTTGAGACCCCTTTCCACAATTACACATTTTGGCTTGGCTATGCATGGATCACCCCCCATTTGTCCATGGTTGATAAGATTAATGCCTAATTAGGGCTACACTCATATACTAAAACTTGGAGCTCTTTGACACTATTTGGGGGGCTTATGTGGATCCCAATCTTGCTCATTTTACTTGGTGTATATTGCACCAAGGTTTATCTATTGGTTGAAGACTCATCTAGCTTGGAGTCCACTTGCCTACTTTACCATTCTATGGCCACCTTGAGATATGTCCTCATATTTTTTGGTACTATTAAAAATATCAAAGGATCTAGACTTGGATCTATGATCTTTTCAGGGCTTTCTAGCTTAAATTTTTTGTTTTACAACACATCCTCCTTAGAGATAAACCCATGATGCCCTTTAAATACACATAAGTTTGGCATAATTTTAGAGTGGATATTCTCTTATAGATTTGTAAAGAAATAAATAATTATATGTTTAATAATGCTTTTACTGATTGTAATATTTCTACTTTACATAAGTCTTCTATCATCTCTAATTTTTTTTTACAGATTCAAATCCAAGACAATAAAGTGGATATAGAGCTTGGGCATCTTTAGGATCCCCTCTCTCACTAGGGAGATTTTCCTTTTGTATGTCTTGGGTTCCACCTTATTTTCCTAGGGATCCAATATTGGATTATAGAGTACCTTTTCCACCTCATCATGGGCATTGTTGCATCCATTATAGGCACCGTTCTCATAGTGGCACCCTATGCCAATGTATTTCCCTTCTTATGAAAAAGTTAGGGTGGTATCCATTGCCTCTTTCCCTTACTGGGTAGGATGGTTGGGGTGATCCTCTTCCTTATTTATTCCTAGATGCTTGGGGGTGCTACTTGGAGCCCAATCGAATGTGCTAGATAAGTTTCCTAGTCTTTTTTTGGCCATTTTGCCCACTCAAACATAAGAAAAAAATGATGACATGAACACTGCTCAAGCTACTGGATGGGAGCTTATTATAGCTGGAAATGATTTTCCAAGCTCATGTTGGGGTCCTAATGATATGTATCCTCTACCTTATAGCCTTTCTCTTTTTACATAAAACTTATCTTTGTTTATGACTTTGTGACTTGTTTCTATACTTTGCCTAGTTGATGTTTTTGCTCTTAAGCTCTGCGTAGTATGATATGGCATGCTTTCATAGTACCTATATATATTTTTGAATTATTTATATATTTATGTTAATTTAATATATAGGTATATTTCATAAAAAATTTAACGATGATATGTTCCCATCTCCATTGTTGCTTAGGAAATTCACAAACACAGAGTCAATATTGGTATTATTTAGATGCAAGACTTAAGGCTATCAAATGCACTTGACCAATTATATGAGTATGTAAAATACAAATTAATGTCATCCAAATTGAAAATTTTCAAAGTGATAGTCAAATGGACATAAAATTTAAGTTAATAATTAAATGTTAACACACTCATGCCATTATAATGTCCCAACCCTCTAGATGCGACTATGGGAATGCCTTATCAATGTAATAATTTTTATTAATTAAAAACTACTCTTATATATATATATATATATATATAATTCAATATTAACTAACTAAAAACTATTATTTTTTAATTTTCCATAATTTGACATAAAAAATACAAATTATTCTCTTTTTAAATCTTCCACAATTTGATATAACTAAAAAAATGAAGGATCTGCAAAATGGAAGGAGTGTGTAGAGAGGATGTTTCATAGAGGCAAAAACAAGGGATGCAGGGGAAATACATGAAGATAGAGAAGATAAAGGTTGGAAAATACTTGAAGGACTTTCCCTTAAAAATCATTATGTACAATAAGTGGGGGAAGATTTAGTTGATCCAAAGACTAGTCTTTCCTATGTAAATCCAGTTAGAAGAACACCTCCTCCTATGAAAGGAAACTAGGACCTCTTCCCCTCTATCTTGGGTTAGGAGGCACTTTTTAATATCCCAAATGAAGAAGTAGATCATGCATAATCTGATTTTTATAATAGTATCATTGGAAAGTTTAATGGGTTCATACACAACATAGATGTAGTATGGGATTGGGTCTGAGAAGGTGAAAATTGAAGGGACATTATGATATTATGGAAATGACCAAAGGCTTCCACTTGATATATTTTTCAAATCAAGAGGATTGTGTCCATATTATTGAATAAGGACTATGGACTTTGGGAAAATATGCCCTTTTTTATAAAAAAGGAAATATAGATGTAATTCCTTTAAGGAGCCTTTTAACATTATCCCTTTATGGATTAGACTTCTAGGTCTCCCATTAGAGTTCTAGAAGGTTAATATCTTGACAAGGATAACAAGCTCTATTGGCTCCCCTGTTGCAATATAAACTATGTTACCAAAGCTAGAAGTAGACTATTTTCTACTAGAGTATGTATAAATATAGATCTTGATATGGTTTTATCTACTTCTCTACAATTGAAATCCAAATTTAGAGTTTGGATTCATGATATAGTGTATGAGAGATCCCATGATATTTGTCTATGTTGTATCACTTTTGGACACAAATGTGTAGTTATCAAGGAGAGGATAAAAATAATTTGAAATCTATTGGTCGTAGCTTAGAGGATCTGAATGTTATCAATAAATTAGATAAGTGTTGTGTATTTAATGGTGATGTGGTGGCTGACCCTCTATGTGTGAAGGGAGGAGAGCTCATTATGGAGGGAATTAATGAGGATGGTCTGATAGGGAAAGGGACTGATGATGTTGATTTTTTGGAAGTCCTAATCCCATTTAATAATAATTCCCCTATCAATACTTAGGGAGCCTCAGCTATTATTCCACCCCAAGCTAAGAAGGGGAAGTTATATTCATTTTAAGAGTTCAAAGCTATACTAAATATTATGATAACACATCAAAAGTCCTTTGGGATCATTATGGATGAATGCACATAGCTTGGGGCTATGGACACAAAAAATTGTAAGGAAACTAGACTTCTACCTTGAAAGAAGAAAATGTAATGAACCCAAACACTATCCAGGCAAAAAAAGTTAAAAGGCACAACACTTCTAAAACAATGCTCTATATTGATCACATTGAATAATTGAAATACTTATAAACCATGCATAAATAAACATCAACTAAACATTATAGTTGACATGAAAAATTCAAAACTCTAAAAAATAAAAAAACTTGACCTGCTATTTTTAGCAGCTATTATTTTTAGTAAGTTTCACATGTAAATGCATTTAGCCCTAAAAATATTCTAAAAACTAAAATTAACCTATTAGATAAATCTAAATTGAATTTCACATCCATTTACAAAAACATACAATTTCTAAAAATAGAAAAATACCAAAAATACTAAAATACATTTTTAGACCCTTAGATGGTCATACATGGCCTTTTTAAAATATTGAAAATGTCAATAACTAGATACTATATATTATGGCTATACTAAAATTTTCAAAATGATTATTTTATCATAAAGGATATCTTAAATAAATATATGGATCAAAAGCTATGTCCTCCAAAAGATTGGCCTTATTTCTGTATCATTCTCCTTTAGTTGAAAACAAATCAACTCTTGTTAGTTACTCTATTTTTACTATTTCTACTTAATCTTATCAATCTTATTCACCTCCCATTCTAAAATACAAGTGTTATCTTCTTGCTATAATCTTTTCCACTATACCAAATACCTGTCATAACTTTCTTCCCTTGTGTTTACTATCTTCTTATCTAGAACTTGTACTATCTTTTCTTTCTTATTTTTTAGTAGCTGTTATTGTCAATCTATTTTTTTATATTATTTCCCTTCAGCATATTCCCCATTTAAATCATATAAATCTAAAACATTAACTACCATAGAAATATAAATTCACATTCTTTCTTTACAATTCTACATGGTTCAATTTTCTTGTACTTCAACTTGTTGTATATGCCTTTCAAAAATATCTCTTTCCTCAAGCAAATCATCACCAAATATCCTTATTCAAAAATTTTACCATCTTATGACATATTCTATTTCTTTATACTTCTCATTAATTTCCTAAACTTTCTTCTTGCTTATTCTTACAACTATTGTATATGCTCTATAAATGCTTCAACATCATCACTAACTCAATTTGTAATTGGTAACAATAGAAAATATAAATAAATCATAGGATTTATCTCATAAACAATCTAAAATGTGGATTTTCCTATTGATCTATTCACTAAAATATTATATTAAAACTCATCTTGTGGTAAAGCAAATTCCCATTTCTTGGGATTCTCTCCAACTATGTATCTTAGCAAATTTTCGAAGCTCTTGTTTACAACTTTTGTTTATACATTTGTTTGTGGGTGGTATGGACTATTGAATTTTATCTTAGTCCTCATCTTCTACCATAAATTCATCTAAAAATGACTTAGAAATTATGTGTTCCTATCTAATGTAATGGTTTTTAGAACACCATGCAATCTCACAATATCCTTAAAAAATAGTTTGATAACTCTACATCATTATTTTTATTACATATAATAAAATGAACCATTTTATAAAACATATCTAGAATTAAAAAAATTAAATCATTACCTCTCTATG
This sequence comes from Torreya grandis, assembly GCA_037957365.1. Taxonomy (NCBI): domain Eukaryota; kingdom Viridiplantae; phylum Streptophyta; class Pinopsida; order Cupressales; family Taxaceae; genus Torreya; species Torreya grandis. The sequence goes on along the minus strand of JARHVA010003867.1, from coordinate 1,753,505 downwards.
TGTTTGGTAATCCCAACACAAAATCCATACTCAAATCTTTCCATGAACCTCTTGGAATAGGTAATGGCATATGAAACCCTATATTTTATGCATGTCCTTTAGCCACCTGACATATCCTACACCTTGATACATATATTTTCACATCTCTCTTCATCTTTGGACAAAATAATTATCCACCAAAGCTCTTATATTTGTCTTACCAAAAACTCCAACCAAACCATAAGTGTGTAACTCTCTTATAGTATTGTATCTTAGAGACCCAACTAGAATACATAATTATTTCTACTTGAATAGATAACATTGTTGTATAAGGTACTCATCATAAGTTTTATTTATCTCACATGTTAATGGATTCATGAATTAATCAATTATATTTCCAAAATATGGATCAGTTTCATATACTTCCTTAATAACTTCAAATCCAACTACTTCTCTCACTATAGATGTTATCAACCCCACTCGACTGATCAATGCATCAACTACTTGATTTATGCTTCAAAATAACAGTATATCCCTAAAAGAAAGACACCCACCTTACATGCCTACTATTTAAATTATTTTGAGTATTCACATACTACAAAGCCTAATGATCAGTAAATAGGATAAACTCCTTAGGCACTAGGTAATGCCTCTAGAATCTTAATGCTTTTACAATGGTGTAAAATTCAACATCATACATAGAATAATTTGGTCTTACCTCATTCAAATTATCAATGAAAAATGCTATTGGTTTTCCTTCATGACTTAACATAACACCAATTCTCATAAATAAAGTATCACAATCAAACTTAAACACTTTGTTAAATTATGTTATCATGCTAAAATAATATTTTTTATAATCTTCTTCTTCAACACTTCAAAGATTTTTGTTGTTGCTCTTGTCCATGAAAATTACTTTCCTCTCATAAAATATATTATTTGTGCAACAAGACTACTAATTTTCTTAATGAAAATTTAGTTAAAAGTTTCTAAACCATGGAAACTTCTTACCTCTATTATGCTCTTTGGAATAAGCCACTCAATAATTTTTTTTTACTTTTTATTCATCAATTTTTACACCATTTGCTAAAACTACATTCCCAAAAAAATTAAATTATTTTGCATAAACTTGCACTTCTTCAAATTTACATAGAGATTCTCCTTTCTTAACTACTATAATACCATTCTCAAATGTCTTAAGTTCTCCTCATTAGTTTTACTGAATATCAAAATATCACCAAAATAAACCACCACAAACTTACCAATGTAATCTTGTAGTATTGGGTTCATCACCCTCATAAATGTGATGGGTTTATTAGATAATCCTAATGGCATCACCATCCATCATATAAATCATCTCTAGTTTTGAGTATTGTTTTCCATTCATCTCCTTCATGAATCGGAATATGATACTATCCACTCCTTAGATAAATCTTGGTAAAGTATTTTACTCCTACAAGAACATCCATCATATCATGTAAGTAAGGTATAGGAAATATGTGATTGTAATTTTATTGATTGCTTTACTATCCACACACATCATCCACCCTCCATATTTATTTGGAGTTAGCAATGTTGATGTTGCTTAAAGACTCATGTTCTCCCTTAATACACCTTTCCTCACCAATTTAGTAACCTATTTACTCAATTATACCTATTCTATTTGACTCATCTTATAATTTGCTTGATTGGGTAGAGCTGATCCTAGAGTCAAATCAATATGATGATGAATATCTCTCTTTGGTGGTAAACCATATGGTAATTCATCAAGTATAAAGTATTCATATTTTTTCAGCACTATTTTTTCTTATTTTGATATTTACATCATTTTCATGTCTTCTTTATTTGCTACTAATTTATAAAAACAACCTATCATCTTCATGTCTTTGATAAATTATTTTGTAGATAACATTTTTTTAGCTTTTCTTTTTTCTTTAAGAGGTAACAAAACTACCTTCATACCTCCTTTCCAAAAAGTACGTGTTATTCGATCCATCATGATTTGATTTTCTATCAAACTACCATGGCCTTCTCAATAACACATGGCATGCATCCATGGGTATACCATCACACCATATTTCATCCTTATAATATTTTCTTATAAAAAACTTGAATAAGCACCTTTTATCTACTTTAAATTCATTCCTTTTATTAAACCATGAAATTTGATAAAGATTATGATGTTTTTCACACTACAAACCTAGTTTCTCAATCATGTCTTTAGAAACCATACTTTCATAACTACCACCATCTATAATTACTTTACATATCTTAACTCTTAAATTTCACATTGTTTGAAAAGTATTTATCTGCATCCATGCATCACCACCTTCTCTATTTTTCACCTATTATTTCCTTAGAGAAATCATTTTTCTCGTCATGATATTTTCTCTAATATATATTGCTGATGTGGACACTTAATTTTGGCCACTTTCATGCCTAAATGGGCATTCAATTTAATTTCTAGTAAATGACACATTTTAAGCATAGAAATCATCTAAATTACCCAATTTTGTCTATGTAAGGTATTTAATTTCCCAAAAATATGATGAAGCTAGCTTATTTGGTGTATTACCTTGTATGCATTGCTAACCTAGTTTAGTTTTAACCATAATCAAATTATGACCCAGTAATTTTGCACTTTTAGTTTATCAAGATAGTAATTAATAACATTTAAAACAATTCCAAAAGCAAAAAAGCATTAAAAAAGATTAATTATATTTCAAATCCTAATTAACTTGCCTAAATAAAAATTCCAAATCAAATTATGGAATTTCATTTATAAAAAAAGAAAAATTTAACTAAATATGAAGTCAAAAGTCAAATGAGTTAATAAAGTGATTTATTATATTATAAATATTGAAAAATATGACTCACACCTCAAAAATATATAAAATTAGTTTTCATGCCTCACAAATATCTAAAACCAAAGTGTTAATATCACATGAATGTCTTAAACTCTCTCAGAGTTAGAATGACTTAACTTAATTTATATTCAACCCAAGTTATAATTTAACCTAACCTCCCTAGGGATAGATTTAATTCTTTGAGATATAAATACAATTTCCCATAACATTTTTTAACAAAATTTTATGCGTAAAGTTATTCTGTTGGAATACCTTCTTGAATCCTTCGAAGATTAGTGTCATAATGCCAAATTTATGCCAAGATTCACACCAACCTACAAGTGACTATTGGAAAGATTCTACTCCCATGGAAGAACACTAATATAATATTAAAATCATCATAGGCTAAGTATGAACCTCATTATTCTAACAAGTAAGCATCAAATTCGATAAATGAGGGAATAAATTTTTATTATCTTCATCTCTATTTTATGATATTGCTTATTGTGTTATGATCCCCCTAGTTCTTAGGCAAGAGTGTTTAGTCTTGGTGAACTATTATACTTGATGTTTTCTCATTTGGACTAATAGGAGAATAATCTACATATTGTTTACTATTCAAAATCTTAAGTTACAATATGGTACACCCAATTATATAGCCAGCTTGAAGCAAAATGTGATTCAACAATAGTGTATTATATACCCAAAGTATAACCCTAATGCAAGAATACACATACTTGGTCATCTGACCAATTTAGCCAATATCCCACAATACACCTACTCTAGTCAAGCTAATCCACTTTTGATTACACAACCTTCACAATAAGAGGACACTCCTAATTTCCTTGCCTAAGAGTTGTAATAGATGAAGAATGCAATTCAAGCTATACAAGTTGGAAAACAAATAAAGAAATTCAAATTAGAAGAGATATGCTCTTACCCATTTAACATGGAGTATCTATAAATATCATTTTTTCTAGGTTATGAGCTACCTAAATTAGAAAAATAAAAAGGAAAAGGTGACCCTAGAGAGTATTTTAAGGAATTATTTGTTTCTTGCCAATCAGTGGTATCTAGTGATGTATACTTCAAATTTTCCTAAGTAGTATATATAGATAAGACTTGGAATGGGTGCTGAAATTATTGAATAACTCTATACTTGAATTCAATGATCTATCATAGAATTTTGTGCAACACTTTACATATAATATCAAAAATGAGATTATTGTTGTGGATCTAGGCCAGGTTAAATAGAAGACTAGTGAAAGCTTCATGACATATTTACAACATTGAGGATCCCTAGCAAGATGGTTTACACATAATATGCTAAATAAATAGTTGGCTACAATATTTAATAGGAGTTTACATAATGAGATATCTTACCATCTTGAGCTACAATGTGCTCATACATTCAAATAGGTCATAGAAAAAGCAATACAGATTGAGAAATCCCTTTTCAACAAAGGCATTATCAAGCTATCTTCTTCTAATCAAAACCAAAACTAAATTAAGTCTAGAACCATAATTATAATCAGACACAAATACTGGATTGTACACCACCTCAAGCCAACAATAATGAATGACCTAAACCCTACAACCATAATAAGAATGTTTTTGGCAATGGGGTTACTGAATCATGTCATATGTAGATGGTGCAAACACCAGATATTTGTATACCTCCACCCACTCAACAACCACTTAATCCATATATTCAACTAAGACCTCCATAAAACTATGACAAAATAGAAACCAAATACAAGCCCACCCTCTGAGAATAAGACCACATGTCACTCAATAATTTAGTGACCTTGGTGATCCTATTGAGTTTGTGTTTCAAATATTGGTTCAAGAAAATATGATCAGTTGGTCGATACCAAAGCTATTTTATAAGGGAAATCTTTTTCTTGATTGGTATAAGGAAAATTAATTTTATTAATACCATTATGTTAGGGGGAATTCCATAAGATATTGTATGTAACTTAGACATCTGATTGAGAACATACTAGAAAATAGAGAGATAGAAAGAGACACCCATGCTCCTAAAAAAAATCATAACTTGGGCATCTACTAGAATCCATTTTCCTGACATACCAATAATAAAAGCTAGTAGTACTAATAATAACAACAATAATGATAGAGAACTCCACCACAAAATTATAAATAACAATGCCAACCACAACAACAATAAAATGGTCAAAACTAAGGGAAAATTGATCAAACCAACTAAGGAGGTCATCATTCCATTGTGTATACCTACAATAATGTTTTAGGACACATTTTAGGTAGTCACGTTACCACTATCACTATTAACCATAGTCTAACTACAAACAAACCTAGACCTTCACACAATAATACCTATCTACTAGCTAATATCTACCAACAACCTTATGCTGGTGATTTTTCTATGGGATATGTGGATAATTAAGCACCATAACATCTAAGAATCATCCTTCCAAACCTCATTACCTACCCAACCAAATACTAAAACTAAGTTCCAGATTGAGATTGTGAAATCATAACTCGATGAGATAAAGTCACTATTAGAAGACTACAACCAAATACTACAAATGATCCTAATCAACCTTATATGCCTATAAAAAATAAATGAACTACCAAAAAAGAGGGGAAGACCTATGATATTTTGGAAAAACTAAATAAGACACATTCACATATATACATCATGAATTTATTGTGTACATCTACTATCCATAAAGACATCTTAAATGAGTATTTGAACCAATCCTAGGTGACAAATGATACCACTCCAAACAAATTCCAAGCCATGGTAGGAAAATTGGTCTTTGGATAACATCTCACCTTTGATCGAAGTGATATTTCTTCTATGGTACCTATGCACAACAATCCATTATACATTGAATTTAGTATAATGAACCATAGAGTTAAACATGTCCTTATAAATAATGGATTGGGTCTCAAAATTATGTCTCTAAAGTTGGTCAAACATCATGGTTATATAGTAGTCAACTTGCAACCAAATACCATCATTATTAAGGCATGTGATAATGAAGAATGGAAATCTCAAGGCACTATTATCTTACTAGTAATCATTGGGACACTGACTCATAATTCTCTGTATCATTTTATAGACTTAGAATTATATTAAAATCAATTATTGGGAAAACCGTGGATCCATGAAATTAAGGATATACCTTCTACATTGAATCAATTTATAAAATTTATACACTCAATAATGGAAGTGACTATACCTACTGATTTAGAACCATATCAATATTGTAAATTTTTTGAGGCTGAATATAAAATCTATAACTACAAGTTTGGCATGAATCCTATGCCCAAGTCATACAAAAAAAAAAAAACCAAAAGATAAAATTTTAGTTGAACAAGCCCATTGTCTTTAAACCAATTAAAATATCCCCAAACAAGAATATTGTTAAATGCACTCAAACTATAATAATAAAAAACTCACACTTATGTTAAAAGACTCAAATCTGATATTCTTTCTTCAAAACCCACATGTGCATTGACATGCACACAATCTTATTATGTTTTAACATAGTACACAATGCAATTTCACAACATAGACTTGCATGAAATTGAAAATTACCAAACATATATTATATTTTCTTATAGAGGTGAAACCAGTCTACTTGCATATCCTAAATATAACTATTACATACATGTGAAATAACATAATATTGAACCACCTACTAAGAATAATAACATGGAATTACCATAACAACAACTCGCTCCACCAAATACAACACACACACATTGGATGAAATCCAAACATTTCACTAAAAACCTTATAAACAACACCACATACACTATACCATTGGATCTACAACTATGGAAACACATTCACAACCTCTGAGTGAGAATGTCCTACTAAATCAAAGGGGTTTCATCCTTTCATCCAAGAAATCAATGGGTTTTTATCCACTGATCTTAGTCTTCAATGGGTTTTCATCCATATAAGAGGCATGAATGAACATAATTTCAAACAATATCATGAAAGAGATATAATATGTCAAAATATGCATTTACAAGGAGAAAGCCATGAATAAATTAATTGCAAAGGAGAAGAGAGGAGAGGAGAGGAAAAATTCATGGAGAAGGTAGAACTGTGCCACCCTTAGTGAGATCACTATTGATCCATAGTTTCAACCTTGTCCCCTTGTGAAAGAGTTAAAAGCACATCTCCCACTTTAAACAAAAGCATCTCCACTTTCACATGCCTCCGAAACTGCATCTCATTTCTACATGTGAGCCAACTCAATAATAATACATCTTGTCTCCCACTTCCTAAGTGCACATAATATTCCTATACAATTTTCAATCACCTTTTGACCTTTGAAGATCATGGAAATCAATGGGCCACCCTAGGAATGCACCACCTTTTCACCTTCTGACTTTTTCACCAAGGAACAAAGACATGTGAAGAACTAAACTCCACAAACTTATCCTATAGTGGAATTTTATGCCCCACTCTTCTAAATCATCTTTTCCCATGAATATTTTCTTTGTGGGCCATTCCACATCATCTAAAATCTACCTCAACAATATGCCACATCACCAGTTTCATCCACACCTACATCACCTACCATGACACCATAAATAATGATAGTGAATAATAACCTGTGTATAGTGCTTATGAATAATGACTTGGGAATAATGCTTTTGAATAGTGCTAGATAAATATTAGAATGCCTAATTTTTGCACAACATCAAATTTATTGAAAAGGGAACATGATAAATCCTCCCTTCCCAAAATTGCTTGTCCTCAAGCAACTGCAAATTATGATGCTCAAGAATCATTCTGTCAGTGAGTTACATCCAACTATGAGGCCCATATAATTTAGAACCTACACCTATCAAGTGAGCCAAGTTTTTCCAAGTATTACTATGAAAACCCCAATACTCAAATGTATTTGTGCCATAAATCAAAATGTAATGCCCATGTAATATGTATCTTGTACCAAGATCCCATATAAGTCTTAATAGCTTCCTACCATGTGTCCACTGCACCACTCTGATAGTCATCTGAACTTCCACAACTGGTTCAAAATTAAAAAAATATTCATCAAAAATGATAGTAAAATTATCACAATATTTTCTTTGCCTATGTCTCTAGATATCTCATGGATCTCATACTATGATCTGTATGTAGCTTTAGACAAAAAGATCTATGTGCTTGCTAGTATAAAAAAGGTTCCCAAGATGGTGAATTATCCCATTGTTTCTTTTTTTGAGAGCACTACTTGATGGGAGGTAACATACATTGGGTCCTTTCATTTGATCCATGTGTTCCACCCATTGAATCCTATTATCCTTCATAATATGTCCCTTAGGCTCATCTAAGGTCAGTTTAGATTCCTTTCTTATCTATTTGTATGACATAACGAAATCATTAGTAACAAAGATGTTGAATGTGAAAATTATATCTTGTAAAGATTTCAACATACCATCTAGATACCACATCATTATGCATTGATAATTTTTAGCCAAAGGATCTAAATGCACTCTTTTATCTTCCTTAGAATGATGACAAAGTTAAAATATATTTGTGCTACATTCCCATATCTTGAGATGAAAATGTAAGAGTGTTTACCAAACACATTATTCATGCTATATTAGATGATAGTTGATGTATTCCTGAGTTCCAATGGTATAACCAACAAATCAAAGTGTCCCCAGTGACCCCTAAAAGTAGTATCCTAAACATATTCTCTTTTCATCAGTGTTTGATGATATATAGACCTCAAATCTTTATTTGAATAATACATATCATCATGTAATCACCCATCAACTTGTCTTTTTACATGCTGAGATGGTGGTATGGAGTGATCATAATAAATTTAGATCCTAATTCCACTCTTATGATGTGCTTGAGTATTCTATTCAGTGGTAACCTTAGAGGTAAGTCAATAAACACCACACTATGCTTGTTAAGAAAATTACCAATATTATAAGTGCATTCCTTAAAAGGCATAAAAAACCAATTGTTTCCCAAAAAACTTGTCCATTGAGAGAAGACCTCTCCATTATTATAACTATTTGTGGTGATCCATGAGAAACCATTCTAAGTATCACATATTTTCCATCAAATTTAAACTTGGGATCCATGGAATTATGTAAGAAATAACCTTTAAAGTGCAACCATTGTATACCAGAAACTATGTTAGTTTTTCCTAATCCCGTAACAAGTAAATCATCACATACCCCATGGTATTAGAGTTAATTCACCCAAAAATTAAAACTATTATGATATTCCTTCACCCTATTTCTTCCATAAACCATGCATTGTAGGAACATGGCCAAAACATGCATGATGGCCCATATTCCTTTATCCAATTATTCTCACATCCAAGTTTCAAATGTTGTGGGATGGCTCTTCTAAACTAATACCATTCCAAGTTCTTCTCCTAAAGCATCATATTATACAACAAATGGAGGTGATAAATATGAAATAAAAATAACTTGACATGAACTTATTACCTCCTTTAATCTTGTAAAAGTGGATTGTGTTGATTTTGTCCACTCAATCTTTGACTCCTTGGTCAAATTAGTAAGAGGAGATCCAAGCTGATAAAATCCTTTAAAAATACTTCTATCATGGTTGCATAAAATAAAGATACTTCTCAACAAAGTTAGTGTGGTTTAGAATTCCCAAAATACAAAAATTTGAATCCTCCTCTGATCCACCTATTCCATCATAAATTTGAGATTAGAATTTTCTTCCTTGATGAGGTTAAACAAACTATCCTTTTCTAGTCCTTGGTGTGTAAAATAATCAATCAATCTAAGTTTTAACCCATAACATGTTTTTTTTACCATATTATTCTAGAGTTCCCAAACATGATGTAGATTTACACCTAGATGCATGATATAAAAATATTTGCATTAAGTGGTGAAAATATTATTTTCCTTCTTGATGCTAGGAAACATGTAGCCATCTTGTAGTATCACATCAATCATGAATACTCCATACATCCAAGTATTTTTTGAGATCAAAATATCATCAACATGAATGAAATAACAATTTATTACCTCCTCTTATTTGGTTTGAAAACTCCTCCAACAAGTGACTAAAAACACTCCTTTCTTGGAGAGCAACTTCATAGTGAATTCTCCCATAGAATGAACACCATGCAATCTCTATGTTTTGTTGATTCCTTCAAGACTCATGATATATAAGTCTTTGCATATCTCTTTTTCACTCAAAATGATGAATAATTGTCTTGCCTTCATGAATCCCTCAATTTTTTTGTAGATAGATACCCAAAGCACCATAATAAACTTAGTCACAACATCTTAAACATAAAAAAGATACTTAATTTGATTATCGACATCTATCATCAAGATTGTTGTAGGGACTATCACCATTTGACCATCACTCATGATATTATCATAAATTATGGTACTTATCTCCCAAAATTATAAAACTTGAGCATTTATCCTTCATCATGTGGTTAGAAAACACAATAAACTCTAATTGTTTGCTCATGAACTTCCCTTCATTCCAAATGCAAGATATTGAGAATTCAGTAGTAATATCATTACCTCTATTTATCTTTACCCTCAAGAGACTACCTATATCTCATATGAAAAGAGAATTTGTAACTTGAAACAAATAATCCACATACTGCAAGTTGTATCTCTGAATCCATCACCTCTCTTTGCATGCTTTCCATTATGACAAAAAAAATTCAGTGACATAGGTAGAAGAAAATCTGAAATATTTTCATACCTTTGGATGAAAATAGAATGCTCGTACTAAGACCTTTCTCTACCAATAGAGTGTTCATACCTTTGTCTACAAATAGAATGTTCATCTTCTTTTGCATATCCATCCACAATTCTACCTTGGAAATCAATTAATGGCTCACCATTTATAATTTTGAGAGGTAGTGCATGACTTGATGCCTCTTCCTACAACTTGGGATATTCACATTTGATAGGTGATTCCTTTTTCTCCTTGACTTCAATAACATTTTCTTGACATATGCACTCATTAGAAGTCAATAAAGCATTTTTTTTAATTTTTAAAGACTTTTTATCTTCAACTTCTATGGCATGGAGTGCCTCTAGTTCAAATCTTTCTTCCTCCTATAAGAAAATTTTCTCCTTATTAGAAATATCTTGAAGCTCTAGTTTTACCTTTTCTTATTTCTTCAAGAATGCTTCTTCTTTTGGAATGATTCTTACCACTACTAAAAAATCATGAAATGACATGGATGCCTTAATTTATTTAGAAAGATGGATAATTTTTATACCAACAACCAAACTCATAACTCATGGGATCTATTTCTCTTTTTTATTCTAGAAAAAAATTGGGTTGTGTAATCCAAATAAATTTCAAGAATCCTCCCATGATTCACCCTTTAGGCTAGAAAGATCACCAGCTATAATACCACTAAAATATCCCCAAATAGGAATATTGCTAAATGCACTCAAACTATAATAATCCAAAGTCACACTTATGTTAAAAGACTCAAATCTAATATTATTTATTCAAAACCCACATGTGAATTGACATGAAAACAATCTTATTGTCATTTAACATGGTACATAATGTAACTTCACTCCATATACTTGCATGAAATTGAATACTACTAAACATATATTATATTTACTAGCAGAGGTGAAACCAATCTACTTGCATATCATAAATATAACTATTATAGATATGTGAAAAAAACATATATACTGAACCACCTACTAAGAAAAACAACATCAAATTAACATAAAAACAACTCACTCCACCAAATGCAACACACACATTGGATGAAATCTACACATTTCACTAGAAAACCTACAACCAACACCACATACACTTCACTAGATCGATAAATCTAGAAGCACATTCACAACCTCTGAGTGAGATTATCTTACTAAATCAAAGGGGTTTCATCCTTTGATCCAAGAAATCAATGGGTTTTCATCCAATAATCTCACTTTTCAATGGTTTTTCATCCATAGAAGGGACATGAATAAACATAAGTTCAAAAAATATCATGAAAGCAATGTAATTTGGAAAAAGATGCATTTACAAGGAGAGAGCCATGAATAAATATAATTGCAAAGGAGAAGATAGGAGAGGAGAGGAAAAATTCATGGAGAAGGTAGAAATTCACCACCATTAGTGGGATCACTATTGATCCATATTGGAAAGCTTATCCCCTTATGAAAGAGTCAAAATTACATTTCCCACTTTAGACAAAAGCATCTCCACTTTTACATGCCTCAAAAATTGTGCCCCACTTCCATATGTGAGATATCTCAGGAATAGTACACCTTGTCTCCCACTTCCCAAGTGCACATAAGATTCCCAAATAAGTTTCAATCAGATTTTGACCTCTTAAGATCATGTAAATCACTGGGTGATCCTAGGAATGTGCCACCTTCTCACCTTCTAACTTTTTCACCAAGGAACAAAGACATGTGAAGCACTAAAGTCCACAAACTTGTCATCTAATGGAATGTTATGCCCCACTATTACAAACTATCTTTTCTCATAAATATTATCTATGTGGGACATGCCACATCATTTAAAATCCACCTTAGTACTATGCCACATCACCAACTACATCCACACTTGTATCACCAACCATATCACCATGAATATTGATAATGAATATTAACTTATGAATAGTAAGTTGGGAATAGTGTTCAGGAATTATTGGAATGGCCAATTTTTCCACAACATCAAATTTATTGAAAAGGGGGTATGACACTGACCTTTGGCCTAGTATAAGACCCTTTAGTAGAAGATGATTCATGACTCTACATTGATGAGTTGGTTGACAGAAGATGATTCATGACTCACGAAGTATATTATTCCAAAATAGACTATGGATCACCTAGCATATGAAGGTAGAGGCCTTGGGTTACATGAATAAGGCATTATTGAACCAATGCCAATGACTAAGTATAAGGGAACTCATGGTATTGTATTTAAACTACTTGGGGGTGGTCCCACCTACCCAATTCATGTTTCAATACCAATGACTAGTGATAATGATGCCAACAATGATGCAAGGTTAAATTATAACATATATAATGACCTTGCCACCATAAGTTTTTTAACTATCATGTTTTTTTCACCATTAGCCTTGTTTATCAACCCTCCACTTTAACCCTTTACCATCCACAATTTATAGACTAATACTAGCAAGAATTAACAATATCACTAGACAAGTTTGAAAATGATGAGGCCATATATAACTTTATGGGATTTAGGAGTCACATTCCTCTTGGAGACCATAAACAAGGATTTTCTATCAGATTGGATCTTGCTACCCAATTTGGAGAGAGGGTGAACTTATCTAGCCAAAAACAAAATGATAATCAAATATTGAGGTCTAAAAGTGAAAACCTTTTTGGGGTAATTTTTGACTAGGGAAAAAGTAAACAGAAATTCAAGTCTCTTGGTGAAAACTAGTTTTTAGCACAATTAAATGGGGATGTTCACCCCTCTTCCTATGAAACATAGGAGATCAATAATGCATAGTCTATTTATGGATCTGATATTAGTATTGAGGAGTGACAAGATTTTGCATAGATTATTCAAGACTATCTCGAGGTATTTGCATCATGGCCAATGCCAACATTAGGATATTATGATTCATCCTAATTAAGATAATTAGAAGAGCTAGCTCATTTGGAGGAATTTTTCATTGTTAATTAGTTCAAATATTTTCTTACTATTCTAGATGATGGTTTTACACTTTTAGTAGAAGACACTTTAGAGGTAAATATACGGACTCTAGAGGACCCAAAGTGGATCAAAATAGGCATGCCCCTCACTGAGGAGGGATGTGAAATTTTTATATCCCCTTTGAGGGAATTTTTTGATACATTTTCATGGGCCTATTCAAACATGCCATGTTTGAACCCTACCTTGGTTTTACACCATCTCATTGTACATCTTAATGCTAAGCCTATTAAACAAAAGTTATGAATGATGTATTCTTGCATTGCTATCTTAGAAAATAAATAGTTGGAAAAACTCTTAGATGTGAAATGAATTAGGACAATTGACTAGTTAGAGTGTATTTCAAACATTGTGCTAGTAAGTAAAAATCCAAAAGGTATTAGGATATGCACTAATTTTATAGACATCAATAAAGCCTACCTAAAATCTGAATTTTATTTGCCTAATATTGACATGATAGTTGAATCAATGGCTAGATATAACATGGTCTCTCTAATGGATGTATTTTTAGGGTATAATTTGATCAAAATATCACCAAAACACTAGCATAAGATAACATTCACTAATTTGTGGTGAATGTTTTTTAATCAGGTAATGATGTTTGGACTTAGGAATGCTAGATCCACTTACTAGAGAGTTATGATAGTGGATTTTCATGACATGATCCATGAAATTATTGAGGACTATGTTGATGATATTTGGAGTAAATTAAAGACCTATGCTGATCACCTAGCCATGCTTCACATAATCTTTGAGACAATTCATGAGTACAACATTAAGCTTAATTTGAAAAAATGTGTATTTGGAATCACATATAACAAACTATTAGTTTTCATTGTCTCTTGGAAGGGAATTGAATTCAACCCAACCAAATTCCTTACAATTATAGAAATGCCACCACTATCCACCTTGAAGCAACTCTATAGTTTGTAGGGTAAGATTCAATATATCAGATGCTTCATCTCATAATTAGATGACAAATGCTATCTATTTAAGCACTTACTAAAGAAAGGTGTTACATTCTTCGAAACTAAAGAGTGTCAAAACTCATTTGATCATCTTAAATAATATCTTTCCAACCTACCTATTTTGTTGACACTAACACCAAATAAGCCATTACTTATTTAACTATTAGCAATTGACATTGCCTTGGTGACACTTTTAACATAGCATGAAGAATAAGGAAAGGAGAATGTCATGTATTATTTGTGTTGAACATTGGTTTTATATGATAAAATTATATGCTAATTAAAAAGGCTTGTTTAACAATGGTGTTTGCATCCCAAAAATTACATCATTATATGTTAAAAAATAAGACCATTATTATCACCAAAGTAGATCCACTTAAGTATCTACTTTCCAAATCAGCTCTACAGATCTATATGGAAAAATGGATCATGTTAATGAGCGAGTTTAAGATTGAATATGCCAACCAAAAATACACTAAGGGGAAAGTACTCCTAGATTAGCTCATTGAATCTCCTATTCAAGAGACTCAACCTCTTACATTTGGATTTCTAGATGAGGCCATCATGAGTGTTGAAGAAACAGATGCACCTCATATGGATGAATAGTGTAAGATGTACTTTTATAAATATTTCATAACTCATGGATCAGGGGCCAAAATATTATTTTTTATGCCACAAGGGGATCTCATTCCCAAGTATTTTTGTATTAGATTTCCCTACACCAATAACATGGTTGAGTATGAACCACACATTACAAGGCTTCATCAAGTAGTATAATAGAACATTCAACATTTATTAGTATATGGTGATTCTTAGTTAATCATCAATTAAACCAAAAATCAATACCAACCAAGGAGGATATGTTGATACCCTATAAAGTTATGGTTGATACTCTCAAGCAACATATTTACAACATCTAATTTGAAATAATAACTCAAGCCATTAATATAAAAATTGATGATATGGCTACTATTGGTTCCATGATACATATCACTGATATAGATAGAGATTATCAATTTATTGGTGAACATCTCTTAGCACTGGAACATGAACAATCCATCACTAAGATGGTTTATGACATTTATAGTCCCACATCTCCCTAGTACTTAGATATACATGCATATCTTCAAGACCAAACCATGCCTCCTGATTTATCATGTAAAAATAAAAAGTCCTTTGCTCATAAAACCTCTTTCTATACCCTACTCAGAACAACCTTATATCATATAATCTATGATGTAACTTTACTTCATTGTTTACCTTTGGTAGAATCTAGACTAACACTAAGGGAAGTCCATAAATGAGTATGTGGAGCCCACACCAATGGGGTAATATTAGCCAAAAAATTACTACATACTGGTTATTACTTGCCAATGATGAAAGTAGATATAGATGCATATGTAAAGAGGTGTGTGAAGTGATAGAAACATGCCAATCAGATTCATGCTCCAACCAAGACACTCAAACCATTGACAACACCATGGCCATTTTCAATGTGGTGACTTAACCTTATCAAAAATATCAATCTAACCTCTTTAGATGGACATAAACACATCTTGACTATAATTGAATACTTCACTAAGTGGGTGGAAGCCATTCCCCTCACTTACATCACTAGTAAATAGATCTCCAAGTTCATATTAAACCATCTCATTTGATGATATGGCATCCCCTCTAACATTATATCTGATAATGGTAGATCATTCAAGAATACATATGTGAAATCACTTTGTTTTCAATACCACATAAAACAACATTTCTTTACTTACTATCTTCAAGCAATGACCAAGCTAAGGCTTCCAATAAAACCATTGTCAACATTCTAAAGAATATTGTCAATAATACTGGTTGTAATTGGCAATTTTAAATATTTAATGCCCTCTAAGCATACCTTACCATATTATGTACTCCAATAGGAGCTACAACCTATTCAATTTTTTATGGAACTAAAGTCATTATTTTCATTGAGGTCAATTTTTTTAATCTCTAAATTTTTTACAACACATCATCAATGATGAAGACTACAACGTGGATCGCTTGTAGGATCTAGACCTACTAATGGTAAATGCTTGGTCACCTTGAGTAATCTTTAGGATTATCAAAATTGATTAAAAGGCCAATATAATAGGCAATTTAAGCATCTTGAATTTGATATTAGTGACCTGTTACTCAAAGATAATTAGAAAAATGTAAATTTTGAAACCAATAAAAAAGAAAATTTCTAACCAAACTAGTTAGGTCTAAATGTAGTTGTTTCCAACTATAGTTCTAGAGCATACATGCTCACTACACCAGAGGGGGATGAAATTAATGAACCAATGAACATAATTCACCTTAAATGTTTCTATGCTTGATGGATTCATATTATTGTCTACAAGGATCTTGTAAGTTATGCCACATTATACTTATTATTTTTACTATACCCCTTTCTATTCCACCATGCTCTTGGGTAAGTGCACAAAGTTGGGGGACAAAAAGTGGCCTACTCGTGGACATGATTTTTTTGAAATTTTATAAATTTGAACTTTTCTAGATAATTTGAGATATATACACCCCAAATTGAATATGGTGTAAGAATATGAAATGTAATATTTCAAGTCTAGTTTTCAAATCACTATTTAAAAAAAATGGTTAAGTATAATTAGTTCAAACATCTAAAATTTGAAGAGGAACTCTTTTTTTTTAAAAATAACATAGATAGACGATCGTGTGGTACACCTTTTTTTAGAAGCATTTAATATTCATTGAAATACTTTGGGAAAATTTTAGATATGATCTTTTAGTTTGTGACTTATATTTTTTAATATTTTTTCAATACATATTTTTTTATGAATTTTACAAGTAAATAAATCATAAAAATTGACAAAAAAATGGATAGCCATTTGTGTGACATGCCTAACTACCTCAAAAAAAATGAAAATCAATTCTTTTTAAAATGTGTGTAGAATTAGGCCTAGTTTATGACTATATAACTTGATTTTCATTTGGATCAATGAAAGACAAATTACATGAACATGTATAGGCATGTATGTTTGTGGCATGTAGTGGCCTAAGGTATAGTTAGAAATAAACAAGAGAAGAGTGTGTTTGTCATGATGGTATTAAGTTTTTGAATTTTCACATTGAAATTCATAGTGTATTTGGAAATCAAAGTTGAATTTTATTATTTTTATCATAACTCCCACACTCAACTGTATATTGATAGCTCTAAGCCTTAGGATAGATAATCCAAGCCATTCCCAAGCTAAAAGGCATGGGATGTGAATTCAAATTCAAATAACATGATCCCAATAATGAATAACATAATTACATTAATAAATAATGTGATCACATTATTATAGAATCAATAATGTAATCACATTACTATTATTTTTCACATTAAAGAAGTGAAAAGTGAACATTGGTTAATAGATAATGTGATTGTGTTATCAATAACATTATCATGTTATCAATAATGAAATCACATTATATTTATTTCCTTATACTATAAACATTTATTTTAGTAAATATAATAAATTAGGATCACTATGCATTTGATAGAGTTGGTCTCATAGTTACATGCTTTACGATGTGGAAAATAGTTTTTCAAAAGCTAATCTAGTCAATACTTATGCATTTTCAAGGTCTAGGTATTAAAACTGAGGATTTTAGTACATAGATTTTATAATTGATATCCATTTTTGGTAAATGTAAAGTCATTTTTTAGTTTTTTATGAATTTTAGATTGATTTTTTGCATTTATAGGAGTCTTAGGTTTGTCAAAATTTATGTTTGAAAACAACTCACTTTGAAATTGATCCAAAGTGGTGTGATTGGGGTAGTGTAAGTCATATTGATGACTTACACACATCAAATGACCACTTTATGTTAATTTGACTTGTTCATCATCCCTCTCTCATCCTTGATCACTTCCTACTCAACCATCATTAACCCTAATCACTCTCTCATCATTCCTCATTATCCCTAATCATTCCCTTATTGACCCTAACTATCCCTAATCATCTCTAATCACTCATCATCCATAATCACTCCTCCATTGACCCTCTCTATTCCTCATCATCCTTAGTCACTCCATCCCCATCATTCATCATCCCTAATAACTCTTTCCTCATCACTCATTATCCTTAATATCTTAATCATCCATATTCACTCCCTCTTCATCCATAGTCACTCCCTTATTGACCTTCATTATCTCTCATCATCTCTAATCACTCAAGCTTAACATCCCTAATCAACCCTAATAACTCCATCCTTATCCTTCATAATCCCTAATCAATCTTTCCTCATCCCTCATAATCATTAATCACTCCCTCATTGACCCATGCCATCCCTCACTATCCCTCATCACTCCATTATTGACCCTCACCATTCCTAATCTCTCCCTCATCATCTGACATAAGTATATACTTGAAAGATATCTTTGATTCCAATCATATGTTTTTGAATACATTATAATAGAAATTAAATCTTTCATAGGACTTTTTGTGTTGTCAATACCCATTTATGATAGTCAACTTTATTACTACATGAATTGGATGATCTTCCAAATTTATAGTCAAGTAACATAAGTACCAACACAAAATAGATTCTGAATTTTAGTTCATCAAATTATCTTTGTTATGCATTTGATTAGATGAAACTTTATTTGATTCCACATTTTTTATTTTGGTTCAAAAGTTAAAAATTAAACATAAATATCTTGTATAACTTTATAATTTTGAGAAGATTTGAATTAGATGCAAAGTTATTTAGTGTTTCCTGTTCCTATATGACTTGAATCTTGGTCAGATTTACACATACACTTCTTGTTTGTGTAATGTATCCCAAATATTTTATCTCTTTCATTAAAAATGTACATTTATGCATGTTGGCATAAAATATGTTTTTGCAAAATGTGAAACACTAGTTCAACATGGTGTAGATGTTCATCCCATATTTTCTAGATATTAAGATGTTATCAAGGTAGATTATAAAAATGACATAGGTAAAGGGCCTGAGGAGGTCATTCAAAATCTCAATGAATGAATTCATTAAATAATTTAACATAAAAGGCATAACCAATTGGTCAATCAATCCTTCCTTTATTTTTAAGACTATATTCCAAATGTATAGAGGTTTAACATGAATATGATGATACCAAAACTTAAGATCAATTTTGGAAAAGACTTCTACACCATGGATATGGTAAAAAAATGCCTTAATATTTAGATGAGGATAATAATTCTTCACTTTAATCTTGTTAATATTTTTTTAATTGATTCACAACTTTGGCACAAACACTAATGGGCTTCTGCAAGGAAATGATTTGGGCATGATGTGTCTATTATCAATGATTTCATAGATCTACCACTTGATCTATTCATTCTCTATAAATGATATGTTGTATTAATAGGTTTGAGGTATAGGTAGTTAAGGGATCAAATTAATAGTATTGTTTAGTGTAAAATACATAGGAACTTATTTAGGTGACTCAAAGATATCCTTGTTTTCATCTAGTTTATGGTTCAATTATTTTGTCTTTGTTACTATTGGATAAACCACACTATGATATGGTGACATAAGAAGTTATTAAATTTAATTCTTACCATAAAGAGTATACTTATTACTAGAATTGACAAGATTCTTTCGCTTTTTAGCACTAATGACTGAACACTTATGAACAAACTATTATATATGGCATTTCAGATCATGATAATCTATCAAAACATTTAAAGGATTTACTTCATATAATATATGTCAATGATAAATATATGGTTGACTACATGTAAAACACCAAACACCTCTAATGCTGAGATGTCATAAAGGATTGCATCTTTAAAAAGTTTGATTTTGTACACCAAGTGAAAGTGATCCATTTCTCAAGGCCTACGTTAGACCATACACTAGCTTATGGTTATGGATGATGTATAAATTTAAAGTTTAATTTTTGAAAATATGATTTAGGAGACATTAAATTCTTATGACATCCATTAAAAATGATGAAGTGTATTTCCTCACCATTGATTTACATTTGTTAATGAAATAATATTTCTAATTCATATAATTTCTTGTTGGAGGAAGTAGAGACATTTTTAGTACCAACCATATCATTGGGTTCATAATCTATTATCTACTTACCTTTTTATAGTGATATATAACTTATACCCACTTCTTGAGATGTGCAAGGAGAGAGCTCATAGTGTGACACTCTTCATTAGATTGAATAGTGAAGTTATAAATTAATCACCACTTTCCAATCTTGGACTACTTATTATAATTATTTGAAAATTATTTTGCACTCTCTAGTATTATTCAATCAATAGACATACGAATAGTACATTAATGTAATTATTCAAATCATAACATGTCCTCATATGGAAAGCAATTGATTGGTTTCAATAAATCACATAGCTTGGTGATCCTTATGGATTTACTACCCTTTTTGGTGCTATGGTGGTTTTACTTGCTTCTCTTTTTTTGGTGGATTTTCAATTATGAATTAAATCATTTTTAATAGGCCCATATTTTTCATAGGTGTTCAATATTTATGTTTCAAATTTGCCTCCACATAATTTTGATCACTATGTCTTATATTTTATGCTAGAACTCAACTCTCCACTTTTAGCTCCTAGCATTATTAAACCCGAAAAAAATAACACCATCAAGGTATAGGATGAAATGATTAAGGATAAGGAAAGATGAGGAAAAATTGAGTAGAGATGATTATGGAGTCAATAATGATGATGAAATATGGTAAGGGTTAATGAGGGAGTGATTAGGGAGGATGATGGAGTGATTAGGAATGATGAGGGTTGGTGAGGGTTAATGAGGGAGTGATTAGGGGTGATGAGGGATGAGGAATGAGTGATTAGAGATAATGATGTATGATGAAGCAATGATTATGTATGATGAGGGATGGAAAGGGTCAATGAGGGAGTGATTAGGTATGATGAGGGAGTGATTATAAATGATGAGGAATGGTAAGGGCCAATAAGTGAGTGATTAGGGATGATGAGGGATGAAGATGGAGTGATTGGGGAAGATGAGAAAGTGATAAGGGATGATGAGGGATGGTGAGATACAATGAGGGAGTGATTAGGGATGATGGAGTGATCAAATATGATGAGGGATGGTGAAGGTTAATGAGGGAGTGATGAGGGACAATGAGGGATGAGGAGTGAGTGATTAGGTATGGTGATGGATAATGAGGGTTAGTGAGGGAGTAATCAAGGATGATGAGGGAGTGAGTAGAGATAACTAGGGATAATGAGGTTCAATGAGGGAGTGATTAGGTACAATTAATAATGATGAGAGAGTGATTAGGGGTGATGAGACATGAGTAATAAGTAATTAGGGATGAGAAAGGGATGATGGATAAGTGAAATTAACATAAAGTGGTCATTTAATGTGTGTAGGTCATCAATGTGACCTATTCTACCCAAATCACACCACTTTGCATAAATTTCAAAGTGAGTGGTTTAAAAAATTCAATTTTGACAAACTTAAGACTCCTAAAAATGCTAGGAATCAATTTAGAAGGCACAAAAACATAAAAAAATGACTATATGTTTACCAAAAATGGACATTAATTTCAAAAATTGTGTCCTCAAATCCCTAGGTTTAATACTTCGACCCTAAAAATGCCTAAGTACTGATCATATTGGATTTTTAAAAACTATTTTCCACATTATAAGGCATGCAATTATGAGACCAACTCTATCAGATCTAGAGTGACCCTAATTTATTATATTTAATAAAATAAATTTAAAGTATAAAGAAATAAATGTAACAATATAAATGGAAATAAATGTAAAATTCTGCCCAAACTTATAAAACTTATAAATGTAAATATAATATTCTACCCAATTTGCCTTCATTTGCATTTCCACATGCTATTATGTGAAATATAACAATAACATGATCATATTATCTTTAACATGATCACATTATCTATAATGCAATCACATTATCTATTAACCAAGGTTCTCTCCATCTAAATGTTCACTATTTTAATGTGCAAAATAATAGTAACGCAATCACATTATTTTTTTACAATAATGTGATCACATTATATATTAATGTGATCTCATTATACATTAATGCAATTATATTATGGCTCGGTAATTATCTATCCATGATTTAAATAACATGATCACACTATTTAATAATGCAATTGTGTATTGTAAAATGTCTAAAAAATTGTCCCCCAGCTCCATGAACTTACCCTCTTAGCGCTTTGCCAACCAGTTCCTTTTACCTAATCTCACCTATCATATTTGGCCTTGGTTCTAATTCATTTGTACTTCAGGGACATTCAATGGTTGAGGATAGTTTTAGTTTCAACAATTATTTTAGAATTACTTTTATCATTTGCCTTGCCATTTGATTTTTACCTAAACTTATTAGTACTTAATTGGATGCCTTTTTTGAAGGTAGAACTATAGTGACTTGAGGTCTATTGGGACTATGTAGGTAGCTCTTGCTTCATGTTGATGATGCGCAGTTACCCTTTTTCCATGCTCTCACCATTTTATGAGCATTTTATGTTTGAACTCTCTCACCATTTTTTGAGCAACTTAAGCCAAGTTCTCACCATTTTTGAGTTGGATATTTATGTGGCTCATAATTCTCAATTGAGTTGAGATGCCTAGAAATTACAAAAATGTTTGAAATAGTTTCAAAACCCATAAACATTTGTCAAAGATCTAGAAAATCCTAAAAAACACAAAATCATGAAAATTACCTTAAACTTTCCATACGAGATATAAATCCATCAAATGTTTTTGGGATGGGCCATCTTATATATTTAGTTTCATTTCTAGATCACCTTGGTCTTTTCTCTCTCATTTTTGGGATAACTACATCAGCTTGAGGTCCGTATGGACTATGTAGGAAGAACCTAGATACATGGGGTATCTTGAGTTAGCTCAACCACACCTTCCTTTATTTTTAGACCACTTATTTGCCTTAAAGATCTTGGGATTCTTAACTATTTCATAAGTAACTACTTGTCCTTTAGTTTCCCCATACATATTGGCCTTAGCTATATTCTCTCATCATTTTATGAGTTCATGTTGTGAGCATTATGTATTCATCTTTGATACACTAATGACCACTTGGATTTTCTTATACTCTCATTATTCTACAAGCAATTTCCATTTGAATGCTCTTGCCATTTTGTGAGAACCTTTATCTTACACTCTCACCATTTTGTGAGATCATATAACCCTTAGATGTAGTAGAGACTATGACTTGCCAATTCAATTCATGTTTAAATACTTGTCTCTTAACTTTAAGTGTGATTTTAACCTAAACCATACTCCTGTGCTTGCACAAAAAATTTGTTTTGATGTTTTCATGATTGTGGAATGTCGTCCCCTCTTTTTTCATGCACTCACTATTTTGTGAGATGATTCCTATTTTATTTTACACATCAGTCATGTTTTTTTATCATCCATTTTCTTCTATCCCATATACTAAGAGAACTACATTTGTCCTAAAGTTTGGATTGGACCTTGTGTCCATGGAATTCAGTAGGCAATGTCTGTATACACATAATATTTTAAAATTTTATAAAATATTGATTCTTTACATCTTGTAGGATCCCATTGAGACTCAATCCCTCTAAGTGCAGACCTTAAGGGGTGCACCAAGAAAGGGGTGGGCAGACCATTGGTGCTTCATAGGATTTTTGTCCATTATTTCCACATTATTATCAATCCAACCAAATCTTAAAGACCATTCCCTAGTATTTTAATCCTCTATTACACACTCCTCTAGTATTTTTTCCTTTCTATCCCTCTTTTCCCTACCTTAGTAATTTTTTGTCAGTTGATTGTACTAGGTCAACCCTATATAGTTTTAGGATATTTTCACTTAGGAATTCAGTTAGCCCTTGCTTGACCTAGCTTGGAACTTAGTGAATAATTATCTAGAATTGTAAAGGGTCAATTAGGTCGACCCTATCGATTGACATTTTTGAAGGGTTTAGGGAAAGATATACCTATAAATATAAGATCATTTTGTCACTATTTCATTATGTAATCAATATTTATTTTCTCATGGTTCTTTACAATCTACTCTTCCATCATTTTACTTGAGGAGTCATAGCTGAAGGTTTATACTTGAAGAATCTATTATTGTGAATAAGTCTTAGATACTTTGGACTTTCTTAGTGATCCTTATAAACCACAATAACCTCTTACAAAGCCCCATTGGCCAAGGGAGAGATTGAGTCTTGATAGATTCACATTAAGGTAAGTATTATCTAACTTTTCTCCTCTTTTTAGTAGATATAAGTAGCATAAGTATTGGCTTTGAATAATATTACTCTTCATATTCCATATATTAGGGTTTTATTCATACTTATCTTAATTGAGATTCTCTTATACATGTTTTTATTTTTTTTAACCCTCATGTTGTACCATAATATTTGGTGAGTAATATATTAGATTTACTTTTCTTGTTATTAGTAAAAGTGAAATGTCAAAACCTAGGACCCCCTTAGGGTTATTGCTTGATTGTGTTAGACTAGAGGCTTTGAAACCCTCTTTAGCATATTGCAATGTGATAAGTGATCCCCTAATTGGGTCTATAAAATCCCCATATTAGTCATGATCCCATTTAAAAAAATTATTTCCAATCGTAAGTGTAGGTATGCTCTATCTTCTCCAAGCTAGGATTGATTTTTAGACATGATGAATTTTTGATTGCATACATTATGGTGAACCTGATGTTATCTAACCCTTTCAAGATTTGTTAACTTATTTATTTATTTATTTATTTTGTCATATATTTTCCATATTGGGTTGACTGCATCAACCCAATTCTAACTTTTATTCTCATGTTCAACACATAGTCACATCTATATGATTCTATTCTTTCTATGTAGGTATTTTTAGGTACATAATACTAGATCAACTCAATCAAATCAATATAGTTTTATAGATTTTTAGATTTATATTTTAGACTACTAGATCAACCCAATTTACCCTATACATTTTCAAGCATCCTATTTAGCATACTAGGTCGACCTAGTCAACCTTGTATATGTTAGGCACTCAGCGATAGGCTTTTGCAAAGCTAGATCAACTTAGTCTACCCTATTATTAGAGTTTTTAGGTATTTATCAAGGTTTGTTGACAAAAATCTAACTTCTTTACATCTTCAAAATCACCAAGGTTCCTTATTATCCTTTCTCTCTTACCTTATAATATTTTCTTTTCATAGTTTGCAGTCTTTAAAATTGCCATTGTATAGTCAACTAGATCAACCCTATTGACCTAGTTTTGTATTTTCTGCTATCTAGATAACTAGATCAACTTTGTCAACCTTGTTCATTATCAGATCTTGCTTATAAAATATAGAGGCGACACAATTAACATTGTTCTATACTTTATGCATACACTATCGACTATATCAACATTGTACATTATTTCAAAGTTAGAATTAATCTTTATATGCTACTAATTAGTCTCACACTTTCATTTCTTGTTGTTTGAATGTTTATATTAGAACACATAATTTTATTAATTGGTTTTCAATATAATTATTAGTTTCACTATTTTCTATTTTATGAAAACATGACCAAATCATAAAATCTTAACAAGCATTTTAACAAATGTCTACCCAAGGCCAACTTACTTGGATTTGATCACCAAAGGGGAAGTCAACTTGGTTTTTTGGCCAAGTATAAACATGTGATTAATGGTATATTTTGGCTAAGCACTTGACACCCTTATCACTATGGTGTCTGAAGTGAGGGGGTAAGACCTAATACCAAGCGTGTACCATTGCCAATATAGATCCCTTTCAACACAAACTTTATGAAACTATCTTTAGATTGCTTTCTAGTTCCTTGTTTACAACTAACTTCCCATCACATTTAAAATTATATTATAATAATATAAATAACATTTAGGTTGACTAACTCATTATCTTTTACTTTCCAAGTTGATTACTTACTCTTTGCTCAATTGTATTTTGTATTGCACAAACTTGCATTAGCTAGCATTGGTGCAAGGTTTTATGTTATGTGCCCCAATTGGATCAACCTCATTGCTCCAATTGATTAAATTTTTCCATTTAGTTATTAATTTTCTAAGTATTTAAAATTTATTTTCAATACACATTCATTTCATTCAACACAGTTTATTATAGACTTTTTGATTTTTCCTATCTGCTATACTATGTCCACCTAGTCGACCTTGTATACTTTTTCAGCATATGTTTGCTATGATAAGTTGACTCAATCAACCTTGTATTATTTTTAAGCCCTATTTTATATTCTAGGTCAACCCAATCAACCCTATATTGTTTTTTACCTTCCCTATTTGTCGATCTAGTTCATTGTCTTTATTTGTTAGCATTTTATTAATTTCTTTCCATTCATAATGAAGTCTCCTATCAAAATATTCTTAGATAGCTTGAATCAATTTAGATACTATATGGTATGTTCATTTCTTCCTCTTTTATTATCAATAACACCATAACTCTTGGTTCACCCCTTTCCCTACTTCATCTATGACTTCTCACATGGTGTAAGTCACACCTTAAGATGAATTTAATGGGACTGATCCTTTTTATGTTTAAAAAATACTTATCATATCCAAAATTTTAAAACTAATTTGGGAGTAATTAGCATAAATTTAATCAATAATCCCCCTCATAATCCATCTTCTAATAACTCTCCCCTAACTCCAATTTAAGGAGTGCTTCTACCAACACCAACCCACCTCCTAATACAACTCAACTTCTTGCCCAAGTAATCTAGCAAATGAACATAATGCAAAACTCTAACACTTATCAAATTATACAACTTCAAAAACATTTTATTAATATAGTTAATCAACCTCCAACTATCCATCCTCAAGATAATCCAAATTATTCCTCCACCTCTTATAGATGCCTCAAGCAATGTTATTCCTCAACTCATAATAAATAAAAATATGTTTCAAACTATTAAAAATGAGCCTTTATACCCCTTTATTGTATCCATGGATATTGTTAACATATCTCCAACTATCAAGTATGATGGGACTAAAGACCCTGCCTCATTTCTCAAAGCCTTTGGTAACCTTTACAAAGAATGGATCCAAACTAATACTTTCACCACAACAAAACTTTTAGTCAAACAATTTAGTGGTGATTTATTAGAATGGTACAAAAAATTAACCCAACATTATATTTGGAAAATTGAAGATTTTGCTCATCCCTTAGTTAAATATTTTCAACATAATGATCTTCCTAAAAATTGTCTTAGCCATTTCATCAATGCTAAGAAATCTCCCACCAAATCAACACAAGACTTTATCAAAAGATGGAAATCTTTGGCCCATAAAGATGACCATAACATGACTGATGATAACTTGTTTAAACCCTTTATAATTTCATTGATTCCTTCTCTTCAATATAAGGTTCAAACATTTTCTCCTCAAACACTTAATGAAGCTCTTGACCAAGCTAAACATCAAAATTTTCTTATGAAGCAATTCAAATCTAATCCTAAACTTTTAAAAATATATTTTCAAATATCTACCAATGGTATCACTAGTAATACTCCACAAATCAAAATAGGAGTAGCCAAAGTTGATACTCTTTCACTTTCTCACACACCTCTCTTGGTTTAGCAAATGAAACAATTTTTATGACCCTCTAAGCCTTTCATTTATCCTAATAATCCTCCCAAATGGTATGACCATAATCTATTTTGTTGGTTCCATGCTGACATTGATCATTCTCATGATTCATGTAAAGGGATCACTAAATTTTTTGTTTTATATATGCTTGGTGATTTATTTAATCATAAATACATGATCAACCTTTGTCATCAAGAATACACCACTGCTTCTTAAAAGTGATAAGCTTCCAAAAAATTCTACCTCAAATAATAAAAAATATTTTTCTACAACCAAATAACAAGGACATTTATGCCATTAAGGCTTATTATGACCAATATTATAACAAATCTCAATATGTTAACATTTCCAAGGTCAATTATCATCACAATCCAACTCACAAAGATCTTATTACCAAACCTAAGAATCCATCTTTTGAAGAACAAATTTTTAAAGAAACTACAACTACTAATCTTGCTTGAGAAGCCCATGAGGAACAACCTCCTAATCTTCTAACCACATCTATCTATTCAAAAGCTACTTTAACTCCTAAATCTCATTGAAACATTTTTTAATAACTTAACTCTATGTCTTGTAAGATTACACTTATGGAGTTGGTTCGTACTTCCCCCTATCATCACAAGTTCCTTATGCAACAACTCTAAGAAATTGAAGATCCATCCTCTATTGATGAAGAACCACCTTCTATTGAATCTCAACCTACCAATGTGAATACCATTGAAACTATGTGTCCCTCTTCCAAGCCTTCCATTTAATTCCTTGAAGAGGACATGATCAACGATGAAATTATTTTTCATGTTGATGATCCACCATTTTTTATTAAAATAGCCATTAATAATACCCTTATCCATAAAATTCTAGTTGATGAAGGCTCTAGTATTAATGTGACATCTTTATGGGTTATCCAACAACTTGGTTATAACAAGGATCATCTTAAGCAAACCCATCTTACCTATTGTGGTTTTGATAAGACTAAACAAAACCCACTTGGTTGTATTTGTCTTCCATTAACCATTGACCTAAAATCATTCAACCTAAGCTTATGGTCCTTGATTTACCCTACCCTTATCTTAAAACATACTCCTTGGTTGCACATGGACTCATAGAATGAGGGATATTGCTTCTTTTAATAGCCAATGCATTAAATTATTACATAATGGAAAATAGTATAAGCATGAGGCTGACCCCAACCCATGGAGTATTCAGATTCCTAATCCCAAATCCCAATATCATATTTCTACAATTGTTAAGATCAATAGTAATCCTTTACTTGAATTCATCAACATGAATCCTGATTTACTAGTCACTCTTATGGATTCCAATGATGACGAACCTAATCATTTTTAACACACTTTTAATAATACCAAGCTACCTCCATAAATTTTACATGGCTTCCTCCTTTATTACCCAGGGACTATATTATTCCTCTTATTGATGAGATTACTGATTTTCCCCCTCCGTGTAATGCTCAAGAGCCTTCTTTAATAGAAGATGCCTTCACTTGCAATGATTTTAGAGTGGCTAAATTATTCAAATATCCTCTCATCATGTCTCCTCTAAAATTTAGTAATATCAGGATTTCAACTTCTAAAACTCCCCCTAACTCTCAAGCATGTATAATTTATCCAACATATGATGACAACTATATAATGGCCCAAGATCAATCTTAAGTTTTGGATGTCCCACACTATCAAAAAACATAAAATCAAATTCATGTTTTTAACAAAGATATTTATACTATTTACATGGATCATGCCTTAGATTTTGAGGGAAATGTGCCTCCTATCAATTCTCCACTTATTTATACTCATTGGGTGGTAGAGAAAATTATCCATTCAGAATCTCCAAAAATTCCAACATGTTTTTTACCACCTATTGATAAAATCATTACATCTAATCCTTCTCCCATCATTGAAACCAATGATAATATAATCTATTTTGATCCATCTACTTCTCTTACTCCCAAGATTACACTAGATGCCAAGGCAACTAACGTTCATCAGATACATTCTAAGTATGATAGCCATGGTAATCAAATTCTAGATCTAAAAGTAGATGTTGAGTATTATGGTCCTCTTCCACCTTGCTTAGTGATGAAGCTATTCTTAAAATACTTCATGCTCGAGAATCTCAACTTCCTTAGAAACATCATAAACTTGGGAATTTTAAAACTAAAACTCCTTGTTTCAATAATATTTTACTAGTATTAATCTTAAAATTAATCCTATTTATGATTTACCTAATGCAACATACCACTTTGAAGATGGTAATGACATGCTTATTAAAGAAAAAACTCACATCAAATATGGTACTCCATCTTTTCCTTGACCAACTATAGTATCTCGTGAACTCTCACCTATCAAACATGATAATTTTAGCTTATTATATAATAAGTATCAAGAGGTTTTCACTTGGTCTTATGAGGACATGCCTAGTAATAACCCTAGCATTGTGGTGGATAATATCATTACTTATCCTGATACTAAACCTATGTGTTAAAAGAAAAGGAAATTTTCTCCTGAAGTTTCCACCTTATGTCATAAGGAAATCATCAGATTAATCGATGCTAAATTTATCAAACCAATGGATTATTCTGAATAGGTTTCTAAAATTATTCTCATTTGAAAAAATGTCACTATGGTCATTTGTATTTGTATTTATTTCTACAATCTTAACCTTGCTTATCCCAAGGATAACTTTTCTTTAACTTCAATAAATGCCATCATTGATTCCATAGCTTGTTACAAAATGTTATCTATTATTGATGGCTTCTTGGGATACAATAAAATTAATATTTCCCTTGAGGACCAATATAATACTACTTTCACCATATAATGGGGCACCTATTTCTATGTCAAAATGCCCTTCGGCCTCAAAAATGTTAGATCCACTTACTAGTGAGCAATGACTCACATCTTTCATGACCTTGTCCACAAAATTATTGAAACCTATATGGATGAAATCATTTATAATACAAAAGTCATAAAACTCATATATTAGATCTTGATATTATCTTTTATCATCTTATTAAATACTAGGTTAGACTCAATCCTTACAAATGTGTCTTCGGTGTCACATCTAAAAAATTGTTAGGATTCCTAGTCTCTCTCCATGGCATCAATGTTTACCTTGATAATATTAGTTCTATCATCAACATGCCAATTCCTTATTCTATTCTTGAAATTCATAATTACTTAGGAAAACTTGGGGAAATTAGAAGATTCATCCCTGAAATGGCTTATCATATTCACTCCATTAATTTTCTTCCCAAAAAAGGTACTACTTTAGAATGGACAAACCCTTTTCAAAAATCCTTTGACAACATGAAATAATCTTTGCTTCACTCGCCTAAACTTAATCCTCCTAAAAATTATCGAACATTAATTCTATATACTTCTTCCACACCTATATCAGTTGGGGCAATGCTTGCCCAACATGATGATATTGGAAGAGAGTATACTATCTACTACATTAGCTGAGGCCTTATCGATTATGAAACATGTTATATAAAAATTGAATGTGATTTACTTTCCATCTATTTTATATCTCAAAATCTTTACCATTACATGTTTTACTAGAACATTTATATCATCATTCATTCCTACCCCCTTTATCACTTATTCTGCAAATCTTTTCTTCCTAGAGATAGAATTGGCAAATGGATGGTCCTTATGGAATTTTATATTCACATCATCACTCAAAAATTTTTCAAAGGAAAAGTCATAGATGATCAACTTGCCACAAATCCTATACTGGCTACTTCTCCCCTTCAAGATAGTCTTCTAGATGACAATATCCTCTATATTAAACGTCTTAATCAAGATATTTAACTTAAAGAGTATTTTCATAAATTTACCATTGATCTTGAAGTAAATAATCTTGATGAATCCTTTATTCCATAAACTAATCCTAAACCTAATGTAGTTATTGAGGAACTTCTTGAAAGTAATGTTGACTTTCATGAGAATACATGGACCTTCACTTTGATGGTGTTAAATGCCTTCAAGGAGTTGGGATAGGTTGTATTTTCACAAGTCCTCTTGGCAAGGTCATTCCTTTAGATTTTTGCTTAAAATTTGATGTCACCAATAATATGGTTGACTATGAATCTCTAATCTTAGGCATGAGATCTGATATTGACTTAGACATTCAATACCTAAATGCATTAGGTGATTCCCAGCTTATTTAACATCAAGTTAATGGTGATTATCAATACAAAAGTGAAAATACCATTACTTATCATCAAATTACAATCAGTCAGGCTAAGGATTTCATCTCTTTCACTATTGAGCCTATCCCTTGAGATCCAAATTTCATTGTTTATTCCCCTACTTCTTCAACATCTCTCTTTCATCCCCACCAAGTTCCTTTTGATCCCATTTTTATTATACAAATAAGAAAATTGCCATCTTCTACTCAACCACCAGACTCTCTTATCTACCACATCAAGGCTATTACCATTTGACAAAGCCCATGGTATAAAGACATTATTCAATTCTTGGAACATCAAAATTATCCTCCTAACTTAGACTCTCATGAAAAGACTCGCATTCGTAAGGAAGCTTTTAATAATGTATTTCAACACATCTTCTATTATCAAATGCTAAAGGCACCTTGCTATGTTATGTTATGCAAGATGAGGTCTCTCTTCTTCTTGAACAAGCACATGGGGTAATTTATGGTGGCCACTATAGCAAACATACTACAACACACAAATTCCTATGTATGGGTTACTTTTGGCCTACTCTCAAAAAAGGATGCAATCAAATTTACTAAAAAGTGTACTCCTTAACAAATTCATGATGATCTAATTCATTTGCCTCTAGTCAAGCTTCAAACTATCGAATCTCCTTGGCTATTTTACACATGGGGATTCGATATCATTGAAAAATTATCTTTCTCCTAAGATGTGCATGTTTTTATCATTACCGCTACCAAATATTTTACCAAGTGGGTTTAAGCCATGCCCCTTATTAATGTCACTGGTCATACTATTTCTAAATTTATTCTTAATAAAATCATTTACTACTTTTGTGTTCCCCATAACATCATTTTAGACAATGGTGGTAACTTAAAAAATAAACATGTTAAATAACTTTGTGCTAAATTCAAGATCAATCACAAATTTTCTATGCCTTACCATCCACAATGCAATGGTCAAGTTGAGGTCACTAACAAAATTCTCAAAAAAATTCTCCAAAAGATAATTTGTGAAACCTGCATGAATTGACATCTTTGTATATACCCTAATTTTTGGGCCTATCAGACTAGCATATGTACTACCATTGGGGCACCACCATTCTCTTTAGTCTATGGTTCTGAATCAGTTCTCCTATTAGAATTTTAGATTCCCTCTCTTGGTATATATCTTCATGGTATCATTCCCAATGAAGAATTATGTGAAGCTCACCTTCATGTCATTAATCTACTCAATGAATTTTGTCTTTTTGCTTTGTAAAATAATCACCAATATAAGACTTATATTACCAAACAACATAACAAACATGTTAGAATTCACACATTTAGTATTGGTGATCTTGTCCTTAAATTAGACTACATCCATGACAAAGAAGGTAAATATGCCCAAAAATGGTGGGGCCCATATTTAGTCAAAGATATTATCGATCCAAACACCTGTCACCTTCAAACTAATGAAGGCCATGTTTCCAAAGATCCCACCAATGCATAATTCATCAAGATGTACCTTGCCTAAACATTTCCCTCTTTTAATGCTTTCTATCTACATCTATCTAACACTTTTTATAGGTCACTTACACAGGTCTCTCCTTCTGCAATAGTTTTGTCTTTTTACAAACCTTTAGTCCTTTTTTATCTTTTGGTTTCCCCTTTCTCTCATGAGTTTCATTGTAAAACCACATATATGACCGAGTCTTCCTTGTGATGTACCATAGTCTTCTTTATTTTCACACTCTTTTTACATCCCTTGGATTTTTATTTTGTGAGTTTCATTGTAAGACCATGGATAGGAAATGACCTTCCTCACAAAATACCATCTTCTTTTCATTTATTTTTCATGATTTTTGGCACACTCATGGGTTTCTCTTTTATGAGTTGCAATGTAAGACTGTAGATAGAACCCAACCCTCCTCATAAAATTACCATCTTGTCATTCCTTTTATAAAAAAAATTCTTGATCCTTGTTCTCAACTTTATCTTTTACTTCTTTTGATAGATGGAATTTGCACAATAATCTATGCTATCATGTTTTCCTCTACTTCCATTATTATTATGATAATGAATCATATTTTTCTATCATTATCTCCCTTTTTGCCATTTGTAACTTTTTTTGTAGTTTGAAGTAATTTAAATTGTTCTATGTGTTATTCCTCTTGATTTCCTTTCCTTTCACTCCACATTGGATAAAAAAGGGTCAAATTCAAGATAGCACTTTTATTTTAACTAGATTTATGAGACTCTTAGACCCCATGCTCTTTGCAGTTATCTCTTTTAGAAACTAAGTACCATGTACTCAAATGAAAGTCATCTTTAGCACCCATGTTTGGTTTTCCAAATCCATATGGAGGAGGAATATAAAAATCCATCAATAAAGTTAAAATCCAAATCATTTGAAACAAAAGACAATGATATACAAAAGGCAACATATAAATTTTAAAATTCAAAATCACACCAAAAGACTTGATTCCAAGCACATATCATATATATAATCAAATCTAAAACTCCACAATTGGCCTCAAATAGATCCAAAGTCCATTATGGTGTAGTAGGATAGTAGATTAGAATAGGATAATTCAATAAAATCTATGGTGATACCTAATTTCTAATGCAAGTACCCAATCTTTATATTAAATCGACAACTCTGTAAAGGGCCCTGAAGAATAGTGAACACATTGTGGGAAGGTAGGTCCATTTTAATTCTCATGAATATAGCCTTCATGGGATGATATATATAATACATTTTTTGACCTACGAGTTATGTGGCTAAGAGTAGTACTTTAGAGTCCTTAAGGTTGAAATTCCTCTTATTTTAACAAACCTAATTTGAGTGTCTTGACTTCAATAAAGAGTTCCTCTACCTTAGTTTTTCCTTCAGTCTCCCCTCCACCCATTTCATTTCCCCCCTCGATAGACAAATTGTGATTCCAAATCTATTTTCCTTTCTTATTGAATTCCTTCTTCTTCATCTCTTAAAAACATTCTAATATTAATTTGTCTTAGTTTTATCTATCCTTATATAGAAACAACATGTTTGAGAAACTATGGATCACCTTTTTTTATACCATAGATTTACATTCCTAGATTTGTTTTACTTCTTTTTACCATTTGTCATTTGTTGTACTATTTTTTTATTACAAACACCTGAGTTCATACCATTTTTCCATTTTTGAGTGAGATTGGCCTATTGCTTCTCTCTCATAAATGTTGTTTTAAACTTTTTATTCGCCTTTTTCTATTTTTAAGTGAGATAAATATTATTACTACTCACTCATCAATGTTATTTTACCATTTTATTTTTGCTTTTACATTGATATTTTGATTACCATCTTTTTGACATGTATCCTTGGTTTGATTTGGTGAGTTTGCTTTTCTTACTTAAGGATTAATTCTTTTATTTTTTTGGTCTTTATTAGCCTTAGCTTTTTGGTTACCTGATTTACTCTTGTTTTTGACTTGGTCATTTGGTCTAAAATAACACTTGTCACCCTAGCTTGCTAAATTCCCAAGTACGTCCCATCTTCATAGCACTAGCTATCTTGGATTTCCTGTATTTTTTTTTTGCTCTTTAGTTTTCTATTCTTGGTTTTGTTGAAATCAGTCTCTGCACCCTAAAAAATCAAAACTAACAACACAATAGACAACCATTTAGTGATAAAGGTAAGTCAAGGTATGCATCACATTTAATTTTTAGTTATTTCCCTTTCTATCATTTACTTTTAGCTATTTTATGCTTTAAAATACTATAATTTTTTTAGCTTCATTACTATGTGTCCTTATGTTCTTTCTTGAATCACCATCCCCTATTTTAATTTAGTGGCACGTGATGAGCTTTGAGTGGGTTATATGTATACACATAATATTTTCAAATTTTATCAAATACTAACATTTTACATCTTACAAGAACCTATCGAGACTCAATTTCTCTGAGTGCACACCCTAAGGGGCACATTGAGAAAAGAGTGGGCAGACCATTGGTGATTCATAGGATTTTTGTACCTTATTTCCATATTATTACCAATCCAACTAACTCTTAAAAACCATTATATAAGATATTACTCCTCTATTACACATTCCTTTAGTCTTTTTTTCTCTTTCCTTCTCTCTTTTCCTCACCTTAGTACCTTTTTTTTAGTCAACTATATTGGGTCAACTAGGTTGACCCTATATAGTTTCAGTATATTTTTACTTATGAATTTGATTATCCCTTGGCTGACCTAGATTGGGATGTAGTGAATAATTATCTATAATTCTACAAGGTCAATTAGGTCGACCCTAATAGTTGATATTTTTAGAAGGGTTTCAGAAAAGATCCACCTATATATATGAGATCATTTTGTCATTATTTAAATATGAAATCAAGAGTTATTATTTTCTCACACTTCTTTACAATCTACTCTTCCACCATTCTATTTGAGGATTCTTAGCTTAGGGTTTATACTTGGAGAATCTAGTCTTTTGGATAATTCTTGGATGCTTTGGCCATTCTTAGTGATCCTTACAATCTAAACCAACCTTTTAAGAAGCCTAATTGGCCAAGGGATAGATCGAGTCTTGACAGGTTCACATTCAGGTAAGTATTCTCGAACTTTGCTCTTCTCTTTAGTAGATATAAGTAGCATAAGTATTGTCTTCGAATAATATTAATCTTCATAATCTATGCATTAGGGTCTTACTCATACTTAGCTTAATTGAGATTCTCTTATACATGTTTTGATTGTTTCTAGCCCTCATGTTGTGCCACAATATCTGGTGAGCACTATATTAGATTTACTTTTCTTGTTATTAGTATAGGTGAAATATCAAAACGTAGGACCCCTTTAGGGTTATTTCATGATTGTGTTAGATTGGAGGCTTTATAACCCTTCTTAGCTTAGTGTATTGTGATAATTGATCCCATAATTGGGTCTAGAAGATTATCATATTGGTGATGATTTGGCTTAATAAATGTATTCCCAATTAGAAATGTAGGTATGCTCTATCTTCTCTGAGCCAAGAATGATTTATAGATATGATGTATTTTTTTTTTTACATATAGTGTTCACTTGCCTAATGCATCTAGGGTTAGCTCAGCTACTACTTATTTTTATTCTATCCCCCTATTTTTTTTTTTTTTTGTGTGTTGTCTCCTATAGCCTAGGAGAAATATTTATGTCATTGTTTCCCTATAGCCTAAGAGAAACTTTGTGTCTTTTGTTCCTATGTTGTTTAACTAGTGTCATTGCCACCTATATTAGGGGTCACCCTGTCATCAAGAGTAAAATATATATTACACATATATGAACAATTTATTTTCTCTTTGTACTAATATTGTGATTAATTATTGTTTGTGTCTTTTTGTTTGTTTAGCTTGTTTGTTTGTTTTTGTGTGTTTAGATTAGTTTGTTTACTACATTTTTCTTTGTTTTAGATTATTTAGTTTTTTGGATTATTTTTTTCACTTTTTATGTTTGTGTGTATTGTTTTTTTTTGGTTTATTAGTGTTTTATTGTGTTTGTGTTTGTTTTTTATTTATATATTTTTTGTTTTTATCTCTTTTGTTTTTATGTTTTATTTCTTGTACCTTTTGTTTCTCAGTTGTTGTAAGATTACTATATTTTGTTTACAATTAAGTCTTGATTATTTATATCATGTACTTTAGTTATGAATTTTTTTATTTAGTCTTACACTTGATTTATTTTTTATATTTACACTTGGGATTTGATTATTCATATTTTATTCCTATGTTTTTTATATTTACATTTTAATTAAGTTTTTTATGGTTAGGGTATATATTTCAATTTTAGTTACCTATAACTATTATGCATAATATCAAAATCTAAATCAAAACCATGCTCACAAGGACTCTATTCTAGCAATGTAATGGCAATATCTCTTTGATATATCCAAAACCTAAACAACTCCCTAACACATGCCTAAATCCATGAGTAATAAGAAAGAGCAACAAATGATTTATTATGTGTTTATACAACTGAGAATCTTTGAATAAGCATACATATGAGTCGTACAATATAATTAGATGATAATCTCAAAATAACTTCTCATAAACTAAACCATCTTTTTGAGCCTCCCATGAGACCCATTTAACAACACAATTTTTCAACCTATATCGCATGTTTGTTCAAACATGCATATTCAAACTCAAATTTAGACTATAAATGTGTTGTTATCCTTTTTCAGGTCATCATAAATCCATTTTACATATTTTTAATATAAGCCACCTTGCCAATTTGCCCCATTGCAATAAATTCTATTTTTGATCAATTTAATGATTATAACTGCATGTGGGCAAATCATTTTTTTCATCCCTAGCTAATGATTATAACTACCTATCAATTTTTATTTTTTTTTAATCACTCTACTCACCCTTCTAGGGTAAATGTATTTTTTTTATTATAACTACCTTTGGGAAAATCATTGTGTTTTCCATTTTCTATTCCTAACTATAACCGCCTTTGGGCAAATCAATATTTTCCTTGTTTTTCATTCCTAATTATAACTTATTATTAGTGAATCAGTGTTTCCCATTTGGATACTAATTATAATGCATTCAAGAAAATTATTATCCATCGTACCACCCTACTGGAGCATCTAGTTGTGCCACTGCTTATAACCACCTTTAGGCAAACTAGTGTCACACCCTCCATTATTAATTATAATTGCCTTTAGGAAAATTAGTGACTCCAATTATATTACTATTTATAACCACATTTGGGAAATTTAGTAATCCCAACCCTATTACCATCTAGATCATGCCATTTTCTTTATTTTGAGGGAACATTCAATGATTTTATTTCTAACACCCACTCCCTCAAGGGGGCATCAAGGACTTATCGATCACCCTCTGAAGCATGAACCAATTATATTAAAAAATAATATATTCTTTAAAAATACATTATTGTGCCTATCTCACAATGCCTTCTTAAATAGGGGCAAACTATAAACACTTGGTTTTGGCCACTTTCATGTATATATCAACATTTAGTTCAATTTATAGTAAATGACATATTTTAAGCCTAAAAATCACCTAAATTACCAAATTTTATTTTAATAAGGGATTTAATTGCCTAAAAACATAATGAGGCTAGTTTATTTGGTGTATTACCATGTATGCATCACTAACCTAGTTAATTTCTAACCCTAGTCAAATTATAACCTAGTAATTTGGTAGTTTTAGATTATCAAGTTATTAAAATGAATCACATTTAAAATAATTACAAAAATAAAAAAATCACTAAGAAAGACTAATTATATTTCAAATCATAATTAACTTGAGCAAACAAAAATTCTAAATCAAATTAGTAAATTTCATTTACTAAAAATGGAATTTTAACCAAATATGAAGTCAAAATTCAAATGAGCTAATAAAGTGATTCATCATCTCATAAATATTCAAAAATATGACTCACACCTAAAAAATATCTAAAGTGAGTCATCATGCCTCACAAATATATGAAATTGAGCTATCAAGATTGCATGAGTGCCTTAAACCCACCTAGAGTTAGACTGAATCAACCTAAGTTAATTTAGACTCAACCCAAGTTATAACTTAACCTAACCTCCATAGGGTTAGAGTTAGTTATTTGAGATATAAATATAAGTGCACACACTATTATTTAAAAATATTTTTTATGTAAGGTATTCTACTAGAATACCTTCCTGAAGCCTTTAAAGAGTAGTTTTATAATACCTAATTTATGCCAAACTTCAGACAAAGCCATAAGTGACTATTGGAGAGATGCTACCACCATGGAAGAACATTTCTAGAAGACTAAAATCATCATAAGTAGAACATGAACATCTCTATACCAAAAATTAAGCATCAAATTCGACAAATGAGGTAAGAAATTTGTATTGTCTTCATCTCTATTTTGTGATCTTGCTTATTGTGTTATGCTCCCCCTAGTTCTTAAGCAAGAGTGTTTAGTATTAGTAACTTATTATTAATGTTTTCTTATTTAGACTAACAAGATACTAATCTACATATTATTTATTCTTCGAACTCCTAAGGTACAACTGCAACTTCAATATTTTACTCTTTTGTCTCAGCCTCAACAAAATTCACTCTTGGGTGATCCTCTTGCCTATTTTCTTGATCTTAGTAGTATGAAAAATCAAACTCTCTATGTCATTCATATCTACATCTGTAACAAACATAACATCTTTGATCATTTGGAATCCATCCTCTACCACCACCATAGCCTCATCCTCTCTAAAATCCTCTTCCTCTTTGTTAGTCTTAAAACCATTGTCTATTGTCTTCTTGTATTTCTACACCACATGATGATTCTCCTCTAGTGGTATTAAACCAACCTCTATTTATATTTTATCTAGCTCATCTCCTTATTGGAGGGGATTGTCCTCTTCTTGGACCAATAGATGTTCTTTTGAAATTTTGTCAATTTTATTTTTCTTCTACCTTCAAAGCTAATTGATAAGCCTCCTCCATGTGAAGTTTTCTATGCATGCTTAATTCATCTTGAATATAAAACTTAAAACCATTTATACCTAACAATAATATATTATTATGTTTCATCATGCTCTACTCATATGGAAAACTTTTAAAATTCATCTATATACTCTTGAATACTATAATCCTTTTGCCTTAAATTCCAAAAAATTTTGTATAGGGTTTATGCACAATCCAAAAGAATAATTTTTTCCCTCAAATTCTTCTCCATATTTTTCCATGAATTGACCTTCTCTTTACATGTTCTCGATCTTTTTTTTTTAGGTGATCCCACCAAATCATTGCATTAACCTTCAATTTTTTACATTAAAACTTTACCTTCTTGACTTCTCTTAGAATTTTTCATTCAAAAAACTTATCCATGTTATTCATATAGTCTATCAAATCCTATAGTTTTAAACTTCCTCCATAATTTGGAATATTAACCTTGATTCATCTATTCCTTCCCTCTAAATATCGAACCATCTTCTCTTCCATTGATAATCATTATTCTTGTTGTTCTTCCTCTTGTAGAATTTTTTCTTCATGATCTATGTCTTCCTCTGCATCATCTTCTACTCTCTTGTGTCTTTGATTTACATTAATTTTGGTTAATTATTCTACTTGCCTCTATAGCTCTTTCATAGTCCTGTTCATCTGACTATTTTCTCCTCATCCTCTCACCATCTCTTACACCTCCAAGATTTGAGCTTGCTCTAATACCAAATAATGAACCTAAACATAATCAAGGCAAAAATATCCAATAGGCACATTAATTATGAAATAATACTCTATATTTATCATATTGAATACTTGAAATAATTACAAACCATGCATAAATAAACCTCAACGTAGAATTAGAGTTGACACACAAAATTTGAAACTTAAAAAATTAGAAAAACTTGGCCTGTTAGTTTTATCAAATGTTATTTTTAATATGTTTCACATACAAGCATGCACAACCCTAAAAATATCCAAAAATATTCTAAACACTAAGAAACCCCTCATATGAATTTCAACTG
Organism: Torreya grandis; assembly: GCA_037957365.1. Taxonomy (NCBI): domain Eukaryota; kingdom Viridiplantae; phylum Streptophyta; class Pinopsida; order Cupressales; family Taxaceae; genus Torreya; species Torreya grandis. The sequence continues at coordinate 1,711,735 of JARHVA010003867.1, read as the reverse complement.
AAGTTCATGTTTAGTTACAAAAATACACAATTTCTAAAAAAAGAAAATCTTGAAAAAATACTAAATACATTTTTGAACCCTCAAGTGGTCACATATGGCCCCCAAAAAATATTAAAAATGTCCATAACTAGATAGAATGGGTTAAGGCTACACCAAGTTTTTCAAGATGATTATTTTGGGTCAAAGGAGAGCTCAAACATAGTTATGGATCAAGAGTTTGGCCTCATTTTCCACATTAAAATAGGATTTAAAATCAATTTGAGAGGAAGCATGATTAAATGAGGAAGAGACCCTTTTAAAGTGGACACTAATTTATTTTAAGCCTTGCTTCTTGATCAAAGGTTTCATATTCTCTAGAGCTTTCTAGTTCTTATTTTTTCTTGCTATGATGGTTTTTTTAGTTTTGTGCTTGTTATGTTTCAATCTTGGGTCACCCTACTTAGATGAATGTTGGCATTTGATGTCCATTAGGCTGTGTTCCTGAGCTTTATCCCTTTTTAAATCTAAATTCTATATTTTGCAACTTTTTTGGTTCTTGGACTAGTTTCTCTTTATATGTTTCATCCGTTGGCTTTTGTCCAAGGGTGCCTTATGATGCATTAGTGATTTTGGTTGTGTCTAGTTCTGTTTGGGTTGTCATTTTAGAGACATGGGCCACCTTATGCCTGGGAATGGTTTCTAGTGTCGGTCCTTTCTATGTTTTTATTTTTGTGATCTTTCTTTATGTTATTTGAGGGAGACTTGGGCCGCATGTTGTGTCTGAGACTGGATTTCATGAGATTTTTTTAAGGTGAGCTTATCTTAATCTGAACTATTTTTTAAAATATATTTATAAAAATTAAATTTATAATTATATCAAATTTTAATCTAAACTAATGTTGCTCTTAAATTCATAATTAGTTTCAAATTTAAATCCCCTTTAAGTTAGACATAGTTTCTATTTTAATGTCACATTGAATTTGGACCTAGTATTATACTTAAAGTTATACCTAGTATCACACTTAAATTTAAACCTTATGTCACACTAAAATTTAGACCTAATTACGTACTTGGATTTAGATTTAGTGTCACATTTAAATTCACATTTAATGATAAAAGAAAACTCAAATTTAATGATGGATTTAAGTCTATGTTTAGGGACATAGTTTAAGTCATATTTAACGACATTTTAAAAGTCACTAGGCGAAACTATAAATGTTGGTAGTAGTGAAATTTGAAATATCTCCCTAAATAATGTAGTAAAATCACCTCAACATCACTTGACAACATCAAACATGTGTCATCAATAAATAATGTTAAGGTGAATTTAATGTCATCTTTAAGGTATCCTTACATTAGCATTATATTTATGTATTTTAAATTTTGCATAAGAGATTGACTAAAGATGAATTTATGACTTTTTATATGAATCTAGGGATGAAATTTAGCTTTCAATTTTTTTTAAACTCAAATGTATAAAAAGGTTATAGTATATCAAGAGCGTGATCATTGTATAACTTAAATATAAATAAAGTAAATATTTGAATATTAGAAAAAAAAAGAGGAAACCAATCTTTATTCAAATTATATATTTTAGTTTTTCTTTGATCAATATGCAAGAATAAAATAAAATACAAATTTGAATACTAGAAAAGAAGATGAAACCAATCTTTGTTTAGGGTAAATATTATGATACACATATTTGAGTTGCATTTCCCCATTTTAATAATGAAATTTTTGTATATTTAAAAAAATGATTTTTTTTACCTTTCGTTTCCTAATTAAAACCATACTGTATATCTTGGTTTATATAATATTATTCAATAAATATAATATATACACCTTATACTACCATGAAGATGATTTCCTCTTCATTATTTATTGTGAAATATTCATGAAAATGATTAATTGTTTATTGTTAATGTTCAATATTTCTAAGTCATAGTGATATCAATAAAATAATAATGCAAATTACATAACTTAAAAAAAAAAGATTAACATAAATATAAAAAATAATCTATTAACTCTCTTATATATATATATATATATATATATATATATATATATATATATATATATATATCATAAATACAAATATTTCAATTAATTTGTATTTTATATTTATTTATATAGAAAATAAAAACCAAACATCTTTCAGCCTACTTCACACCAAAAAAAAAAAATAATAAATTTTAAAAAAATAAACATAAACAATCTTCCTATATCACATTTAAAAAATAATAATAAATATAAATAATCTTCATATACCACATAAATTAAAACATTTCTATTTATCTAATCTATTTAGATTTAAATTAATTAATTAAAAAAAATTCAAATCTCTTTCAACATACTTCACACCTTTAAAGAAATTTCTAATAATTAATAGAAAATTAAAATACTTATACCCTGAAACTAACAGTGAGCTCGCAAAAATCTTTTTCACACACAAAAAAACTTTGTACACATTCATTATATTATTTTATGCATCATAACATTCCTCCTTTTAAGGATCATCTTGTATTTTATTGTCTTGAATGGCTTCAATGGATTTAAGTGTCACTATTAATGCTAGTTTAGCTCGATTTATTTTTGTGGAGGGTGACTTCTTTAAAATTAGAGCATATTCATATTCATCTTTATTTTTATTGTTTATTAATGATATCATCATTTTTACAATATAAACTAAAACTCTAATTTTAGAAATTTAGTTTTTTAATATTATAGATTGTGAAAGTTTAAAATTTATTATAAAAATTCTAGTTGATAATTATTATGTAAGGATTTTTTATATTCATTACAATTAAAGGTGATTAATGTGTTACTATCATCTTCTATTTCAATGATAGGTTTATTTACAAAAAATGGTTTGGAACTCCTATATTGTCATACCAATTCTTGACTATTTCCTTCTTCAAATCAATTTGTATTAATTTATCAATAAAATATCAATACTAAATATATTGAAATATGCTTAAAATTATATTAATAAATTATATACTTTAAACCTGGAGGTTTGGAATTGATATGATGTAGTCTAAAAATTTTTACTCTATACCAAACACATATTTTAAACTTTATGATTGAGAGGTTGAATAAAAATTAGAAACCTGCAATCAAATAAAGATTGTAATTTTTACACTATCTTATCAATATGTTGAAATGGTGAACAATTAAATTATTTATATAATCAAAATTTTCAATATTTATTTAAATTAATCTATAGACATTTAATAAAAACATACTATTTAATTTATCGAAAACTTAATCTTATATATAATAAAAATGTCATAATTAAACAATAAATGATACAAACAATAATATTTCATTTGTAGTGGTTAAGGATAATTTTAACAAAACAACAATCCAAAACCACCACTTGTATTTGTTATGCAGACTTATGGCTATATAAAATGAGGGCTAGAACCTATAATTGACAAATTGACTTTGGGCACTCCCACTGATACGAAGAGTCCAAAACTTCTCGTCTTTTTAAGAATATTAATCATGCTGTACATGTTTGCCCGTAAATGCACATAATTTTTATTTTCATATCATGGCAGGTATTACTAAAATGGAAAGTGAGAGGAGGAAAGAAAAATGATGATAATTATGATTTTTTCTGAATGCAGTTGGACTTTTAATGTAGAAGATTAATATGTGATGAATATATGCTTATAAAAGATAGGTATATGAAGTTATCTTTAGGAAGGCGACAATATCTTGTATTAAGTACTGAGGCGAATATTAATGTGAAGAGATTGTATTGCAGGCTTTGTTTTGGTGGGTCACATGAGCTGATATGTTCTTAGATTACAGCATCATTGGTCATGCCACCATCATTATTGTTCCATCAAATCCACTTATTATACCAAACTAAATCGATCCTTATCTGATTTGAATTGGTTTATTTTCAGTAAAGATTTTGTCAGTATCTGGTACAGAAATAAATAAATCTTTTCCAATTTAATTCTCAGAATTGACAAATATCTATTCTACCCAATTCAAAATTTAATTGATGCATCCACCAAAATATAAACCCCATAAAATTCCAGAAACAAATTAACTAATAGCTTTGAAAAAATGTACAACGGTTTCTTATAGGGATGCCACTTTCCAACAAGAATAAACAAAACTTTACCAGGTTAACGACAAAAATAATGGCTCAAATTAAAATAAAACGACACATCGACAAGTGTGAGGTGTTTCATTGAAATATACATCATTGTCTACGCACCTTATTTCATACTTTATCATTTATTTTTGTTTGAAGGGCTTGAGTGACCTTTTAAAAAATTATAAATATTAAACTCGTATAAATCCATACACCAGGTATTATTGCATTACATCACTTGTGTGATCAAATGAGGTGGTCAATTTTATGAGCCATTTCTTTTTTTTCTACTTTTAGTTTTTTCTATTGTTTTCTAATCTTTCTTAATTTAGATGTTTCAGATTTTGGTAAGATTAACTGTCATGATTTAAAAATAATATAAAATAAGAAAATAAAATTTTATATTATAATAATAAGTTGTATGTTTTAAGGAAGGAAAGGGTTTGAAATGAAACTTTCAATATGATTTTTTGACTTAAGAAGGAAAATTGTAATAGGAGTGCTTAAGTTTTCTTGTTTTGGATTGTTATTTGGTTCTTTTTTGACTCTCAGTTCTCTTTTGAAAAATGTTATGGATTTAATATTGTGTTTTCTCTGTATTTGATGTTGGTAGAGGCGTCCCACGTAAATATTCATTACTACATATTTTTCTCCTATATAACAGGTTGAGGGCCCTGTCAATACCCTCCATTTTACCCTTAATAAAAAATAAGTTGTATACTTTTTTAAATAATTTTTTTCAAATTTTATATATTTTAAAATTTTCAACTTATTAATTAAAAAATAAACAATTTTATTTATAAAATACATAACTCCACCTTTCTTAACAATAAAATATATTATATCTTTCTTAATTATAAAGTCACATTTAGTTGACAACTTACAAAATAAATTAAACAAACTCAACACTTTTTTTTAAGAATTTAAACTTAAAAATATAACTAAACACCTATCTTAATCCTTATCTTTTGACTTAAAAATAATCAAATAGAAACTATTTTTATTTAACATTTTCCTTAGTTTTTAGTCTTTAAACTCTAAGATTAAAGAAAAATAATCAAAACATTCAAATCTTGTTATCCAATACCTTTTAAAATAGTAATTTCGAAACACTTTAAAGACTTAAATATTATTTAATTTTTTTTAATAAATAAAAATGAGGGATAAGATGATCTCGCCTTGAGTAGTTGACATGAGTTCAAAAAATCGTTACTATTGAAAACTTATTAAAGTTATAAAAATATATTTCCAACTATCAATGGTTAGACTAATATGTCACATAATACAAGAGTTCTGAATCAACCAAAGTTATAAACAAACTAGAAAAAGCAAAAGGAACAAAAAGAAAGATAGGAGACCTTTAGAGAGTGTATCCAACAAGTCCTTTCTCGAACATGCTCCTCATCTACAATTTTACTTTTCATAGATTTGAAAATGACAACAAACAAAAAAATATGGAGGCAAGAAGTGAAAGAAGCTAGTCGTTGATAGGAAGATAGGGGTTAAGAAGACCATTATCAAGATGTGTGGGTGGAAAAATGTAGAAAAAATGAAAGTTCATAAGAAAGTGTCATGAAAAGGGACTAAATTTGGTGGTTGTATAGTCATATTTACATTTTTAACCATAAAATACAATCAATTTTTTTAAAGACCATATCAAGGGTTAGGTGAAGGTTAGTACAAACCATCAAAATCTATAAATAATTATAATAAATATATAAATTATCATAATGTTTCTTTCTTTTAATGTCATCTATACTAATATTTGGAGTATAATATTGAATAAATAACTCATAAAAAATCATGACAAGCAAGATTGACCACCAAATTTAGTCCTTGGTGAAGTGGAGGAACTCCAAAGAAAGACAAATAGAGTATGATGAGTACTTAAAAAAAAGAGATGGACCTTTAAACATTAAAATCTCAATGAAACTCATCTTCTATTAGAACTCAAATGGGTTATAAATAGGTCATAAATTGTTGCAGACCTTCAAAAGAACAGAAATGAGGCTCATAAAAAACTAAGTCCCTCCCAAATCATTATCTTTTCTGGATCAAAAGATCATATTCATTGGTTTAAAGTCCTTACTAAAGTGACCTTTCCTCTTGTTTCTAACCACTATCCAATCCCCCCTTCCTCTAAATAAATAAAAATGAGTATAGCGATTCCAAATGAATATGATGGTTTGGAGTTCATCAAAGAAATATGTGCTACAAAAATTGGCTTATCCTCTAAGTTTCTTCCATCTGAGGTTGTCATCACCTTATAATCCTCTTCCCTTGTTATAACATCCTTTTTATTCTCCTCATAAACTTCCATTACTGACTCTGAAACTTCACTTTCCTCCTCACTCTCAACTTCACTATCCATTTAGACTGTTAGATGTTTAGGAAAATCATCCTTCCATCATGAGTTTCCTTGTTTTTGTTTAATTTTAGGATCATTATTGACCAAATGACCTATTTCAAATCACCTATGACATATGAAAGGTAAAATCTCATAATCAATAGTTTATAACTATATTTGGTCCCTAACTTTTAGTTCTACATGTGCAGGAAGATCCTTACTAATGTATATATTAACTAGTAATGTAACATAGGTTGAATGACCCATTCCTTTTATTTTAGAATCCACATTAAAAAATTCAACTAATTAATCTCCTATAGACACTTTATATTAATAAAACAATTAGTGCATTTCTAATTATATCAACAACTTAGTGGAAGGAATCTCACACCTAAGCATTGGTCACATGACCAAGAGAAAGCAAATTTCAACAAGCATAAACAAAAAAAATATGTTCAAAAACCTAAAATACAACTACTGTCATAAAAATACCAAAACATCATCTCTTGGTGGAATGCATGAGCCATTTAGTCCAATTGCATTTTTGCTCCTTTGGGGCAGGATAACACAATATGTGCATAGTTGAAAACCACAACCTACTAATGAAGAAGAACATCAAGTGGTCTCTCCAAGGAGACCTTAATCAAAGATTTTGTTATATTCTTGGTTGGGTGGATAGGGGTCAAAGTTGCTTTCTGTTGATCCATACCCCTCTGACTTGTACAAGTAGCAACCTAAGTGAGGCCATTCAAAGACTCTCTAAAGGAATTAGAAATTATCTCAAGAACTATTTAATTTTTTTTATATTTTAAAGATTTTATTGAAACTAAAACTCTACCTTCATCATCTACATTGGTACTTAATATTGAAAAAGGCTTGCGGATTTATGTAACTTGATCTCTTTCCTATACTTTACCTTCAAAATTGGAAGCTTTCATTCCTTTTCTGCCTACTAACTGAATATATTCCTTTTCCCTTATAATTTCAACCACTAGAACTAGTGGCAATCCCAAGCTAAATGGCCACAATTGTGACACATCAAACACCGAAAAGGATGGATTTCATAATCCATGGATTGTTCAAGCTCTCATCCTTTTGACATTTTAACCAAACTCATTTTAAAAGAGTTTTTCTGACATACATTTGAATACAAAGTTCGGCATAAATAATACATCTCTTACTAAGGGTTTCAAAAGAAATACAAATAATATCCTTAAGGGATTTATAAATCCTTGTAAGAATGTCTTCCACCCAAAAATGTACTAGGTTTTTTAACAATCTTACCTACATTAGAGCTATCTTTAGATCCTTTGGTGAAAATTCATAGTTGGAACTCCACGGTGTAATAAATAGCCTTGATCTAGAAAGGAACCCAAGGGCCCTTTCCAAATATGTTGGCTAGATCTTGTTCTCCATTAAAACTAACTATTAAAAATCTTATTATGTTGATGCGTAAATCCACATGACCTTTTACCTTCCATTGATCCATTACCCAAAACTTGGAAATATTTTTCAAAAGGTCCCTAACCCATAAACTTGCAGATTAGAGCCCAATTAATTAAGGCATCCATCTCTTTCTCAATTTCATTTTTTTAAAAGGGGATAATGATATCTTCCTCCACTAGTTTAATACACATTATTTCATCCAAAGACTCCCATTCATTGAATTGTTGGAATGAGCCCATAGATCTGTATGATTCCTTGACTTTTGAACATGTAATCATCACTAGTAGGTAGCACATACTTATAGACTTGCAAGGAATAAAGTTGTTAGCACATTGTGTCAAGCAATCATAGACACAATTGAACGTAATATTTATAGGCTGTCACTTCTTTGTTATTATTCTTTTTTAAATCAAAATCAATGCTCAAATTATTGCCCCTGATAATTGGGCCTAGCAAACTTTCCTTTATTTTACCTTGCCTTTCTTATTCTCTTTTTTTTCATATTGTATAAAATATTAAGTTCGGTGAAAAGTGAATGACAAGTTTGTATGATTTAAATACCACATTTTTTTAAGTATATTAAAATTGAATGTTAGGGGAAAGGACCAAGAAGCTAAAGATGTTTCAATTATTGAACAATCCTTTTGTTAAGATGTCTTCTATTGATGGAACATATTAGTTTGGATACATAATAATTTTCTCTAGAAACTAAGTATGTAGTATATAATACTTGTCCAACATTTACTTATTAATAATTTAAAATAATCAATCACATCATTACATTAAGATCCAAGTATTGGTATTCTAAAGATAAAGTATTGGTACTTCAAAAGTTAAGTTTTGATCATAGGTATACAAACTGTATATAATAACCTCTTGTGATGAAATTGATTATACCATAAAATATAAAATAACGTAAAATTTTAAAACTTAGTTATAAGTAATTGAAACAACATATCAAATTGAATATTTTTTTTTAAAGATTAATATGATACTATAACAAATCTACATAGTCAAAAATTTAAGGTGTTTTTCAAACAAACTAATATGCATTACTCACACAACACACTTTCCTCCTTTTTTAAGGCTACCCAATTATGTCAAAGGTACCATTAACCATTTCATATAGTTTATAAAATTAAAAACAATGAACTATAAAACATCCTCTTTCAATCATTCACTAAACTCCAATTAAATATAAGTAAGTATAAAAAATTAAATATAATTGTGTAAGACTATATCGAAAGGCCTCTACTTCCATCATTGTACTTGTTAGGAACTTGGAGTACAATTGATTACTTTTGTATAAGCAAATAACATGGAATTGAACCAGAAGCAATAAGTAACTAGAAATCATAAATAGCAAGTAATATGAGATACAAGAAACAACCAATCTTGTATTAAACTCTTCCAAAATACAATGAAGAAATCACACTCTTCCCACACCTCTTGGGTATACAGTATTTCTCTCTCAAGAGTTCTCTCTCAACCAATTACAATCAACTCAATAACTGAGTTGTTATTCCCTTCACTTCAACAGATCTTCTTGATCTTGCACCTTGTAGATCTAATTGATCTTGCTTAAAACTTAATTACAATACATGTCCCATGGGTCTCTTAAATAAGATCCAAGGCATACAATAATTATAAACACAGACTCAAGACTTAAATTAGTCTTTACATGCAAACACTTGATCCTCCTTAAATTAGAATAAGTCTAATTCTGCAAACGCATGAACACAGGTGACCAACGTTGATTGTTGTCAATCTACATATGACTGACATCAGCTGATACCTGACCAATTTTGGTCACTTCCCTGACCGATGTTAGTGACACTACCAATGTCGATTACTAGTTAAGTCCAACAACCTCCACAAGAGCTCAACAGTGAAGCTTTTAGCTCCACAACTCAACAATCTCCCACTTGGAGATATATAACTGTGCCTGTACCTGTATAGCAATATCCTCTATCTTGTTTCTCTGGTTTGCATCTCCATCTTCAAGTTCAATCTTGAAGACCAACAAAAGTTGAATGAAGATTCAACTTCTCCTTTGTTACCAATTTTGTTAACATATCTGTAGGGTTCTTATCCATATGGATCTTTTCCAACTTCAACTGTCCATCCTCCAATACCTATCGAATGAAGTGGTACCTAAGTTGTATATGTTTGGTTCTTGAATGAAAGGCTGAATTCTTTGCTAAATAAATTGCACTTTGACTATAACTGTACAATCTGCAACTCTCTTGCTCCTTTTCCAACTCTTCCATGAACCGAGTATCCATATCATTTCCTTGCTAGCCTCTGTGACTGCAATGTATTCTACCTATGTAGTAGATGGGGCAACAATCTTCTACAACTTTAAAATCTAGCTAACCACCGTTCCACCAACAGTGAACACATATCCTGTGGTGCTTCTCCTGCCATCCAAGTCACCTGCCATATCCAAATCTACATACCCATGTAGAGAAGTGTTTGACCCTCCATAGCATAAATGCCTACTACTGGTCCCTCTCAGATATCTAAGAATCCACTAAACTGCTTTCCAGTGCTCCTTTCCTTGATTGGCCATAAACTTGCTAACAACTCCCACTGCTTGGGCAATATCAGGTCTAGTACATACCATTGCATACATCAAACTCCCAACCGCTGAAGCATATGGAACTTTGCTAATGTAATCAACCTCATCATGTGATTTAGGACACTATTCTTTGCTCATCTTGAAGTGTCCAGCCATAGGTGTGCTTACCGGTTTTGCATCCTACATATAGAACCTCTCCAACACCTTATTCACATAATCTTCTTGAGACAAAATTAGCGTGTGATTTTTCCTGTCTCTCTTAATACTCATGCCAAGGATTTTCTTTGCTGCTCTTAAATCCTTCATGGCAAATGTGTGAGTTAATTTTACCTTTAGCTCAGTAATTTCTTGCATGTGTGAACCTGCAACAAGCATATCATCTACATACAACAACAAGATAATATAATGACCATTATCCAATCTAGTAAAATAAACACAATGGTCAGATTGATATTTACTAAAGCCATGCTCTGTCATAAACCTGTCAAACCTTAAATACCATTGTCTTGGAGCTTGCTTAAGACCATATAAGCTATTATTCAACTTACACACAAGTTTCTCCTTACCTTTGACCTCAAAACCTTTCGGCTGATCCATATATATCTCTTCATCTAAATCTCCATGAAGAAACGTTGTCTTAACATCAAGCTACTCAAGATGAAAATCCTCAATAGCAACTAAAGACAATACAGTCTGAATAGAAGTCATCTTTACTATAGGAGAAAAAATTTCACCAAAATCAATACCTAGTTTTTGTGCAAATCCCTTTACTACCAACCTGGCCTTATGTCTCATTTATCCATTCTCTCTTTCCTTTAACCTATATACCCATTTGTTTTTTAGTGCTTTCTTTCTGGCTGGCAACTCAACCAAATCCCACGTTTGGTTCTCTTCCAAGGAAACAATTTCCTCATTCATGCCATGCTCCCACTATTTCTTGGATTCTATCTGTATTGCCTCATCAAAACTTTTTGGTTCTCCACCATCAGTGAGCAACACGTAGTATAAAAAAGGGGAATAATAAATTGGAGGTTTACTTACCCTTACAATCCTCCTTATGGGTGTTTGAGACTCATTCATAGCTTGCTTTCCACCCAAATTTCATTCTATCAGTGACTGATCTCAGTCATCTTTCTGTTTGCACCTGACTGATGTCAGTTCTACCTGACCAACGTCAGTTCCTGCCTGACCGACATCGATTACTGTCTAAACGATGTCGGTTACTGTCTAACTGACATTGGTTCCTGCATGACCGACGTTGGTGCCTATGTTTTCCTGTGACTGATGATTTTTACCTGTGAGCTCATTTTGGATCATTACCTCATCCAAATCAAGATTTCCCTACTCAAAATTATTCAGCCTCTTGAGCTGATCACTGTACATCACCTTCTCATTAAAAACTACATCACAGCTTTTAATAATCTTGTTAGTTTCTAAATTCCATAATCGGAATCCAAAATCTCCAAAGCCATAACCGATGAAAGTGCACCGTATAGATTTAGCATCCAGCTTCTTTCTATTTTATTTATCAATGTGCACAAAAGCTTCAAAACCAGAAACTCTGAGAATTGAAAGATCTACCTTTTTACCTGTCCAAGCCTCTTTTATAATTCCACCATCCAGAGCAGTAGAAGGTCCTCTGTTAATCAAGTAAACCGCAATATCCATAGCTTCTGACCAAAACTTTAAGGGCAAACTAGCATGCAACCTCATACTCTGTGCACGCTCCATTATTGTTCTATTCATCCTTTCAACAACTCCATTTTGCTGAGGTGTCCTTGGAACTGTCCTTTCCCTATGTATTCCACTCATAGAACAGTAACTATTGAATTTATTACTGCAGTACTCACCACCATTGTCAGATCTAAGGCACTTCAATCTCAAACCTATTTCATTCTCAACCAAAGCTTTCCATTTCTTTAAAATGTCAAAAACATCAGATTTCCTCTTTATGCAATAAACCCATATCTTTCTTGTAGCATCATCAATGAAAGAAACATAATACTATGATCCTCCAATAGAAGCTACCTGAGCTGGTCCCCACACGTCTGTGTGAACAAGCTCCAACCTGTACTTCTTCTTTGTTTACCCAATCTTGAGAAACCTTACTTTCTTTTGTTTTTCAAAAATATAATGCTCACAAAACTCTAGATTTATGAATTTCAAATCTAAAATATTACCTTTTGACTTAAGAAAATTCATTCCCTTCTCACTCATGTGACCAAGCCTATAATGCCACATCTTTGCATCTACATCTGAAGTAGATAGAATAGAAGGAGAATAATCAGTAACACAAGTAGATAGATAAAGTGTACCTACTCTCTTAACTCCTTCTAATACAAGTGCACCCTTGGAAACATTCCAAAATTCAGCTATGAGAGTTACTGTGTAACCCTCATCACCCAACTTCCCTACAAAAATCAAATTTCTCTTCAGGATGGGTACATGCATGACATCCTTCAACACCCATATGTTGCCAGTCTGCAATTTCAGCTGCACTTCCCCTTTGCCAACCATTTGACAAGGCTCACCATACAGATAATCCTCTATCTGCATCCTCCATAATTGATAATTCTTGACATTGAATTTCTCCATTTTTAGCTTACTTTCTTCTGCCATTGCTTTACTCCCACTCAAACAGAAACCCCTGTGAGTGACTTGTAATCAAAAAACACTTAACACACTCTAAAACCAAGGTGTTAGTGAACTTGGCTCTGATACCACTTATTAGGAACTTGGAGTACAATTGATTACTTTTGTATAAGCAACTAAACACAAAATTGAACCAAAAGCAATAAGTAACTAGAAATCAGAAATAACAAGTAATAGGAGATACAAGAAACAACCAATCTTGTATTAAACTCTTCCAAAATACAATGAAGAAATCACACTCTTCCCACACCTCTTGGGTGTATAGTATTTCTCTCTCAAGAGTTCTCTCTCAACCAATTACAATCAACTCAATAACTGAGTTGTTATTCCCTTCACTTCAATAGATCTTCTTGATCTTGCACCTTGCAACATGTCCCATGGGTCTCTTAAATAGGATCCATGGCATACAATAATTAGAAACACAGACTCAAGACTTAAATTAGACTTTACATGCAAACACTCGGTCCTCTTTAAATTAGAACAAGTCTAATTCTGGAAACGCATGCAAACGCATGCACATAGGTGACCAATGTTGGTTGCTGTCAGTTTGCATATGACCGACATTGGCTGATACCTTACCGTTGTCGGTCAGTTCCCTGACCAATGTCGGTGACACTGCCGATGCCGGTTACTGGTTAAGTCCAGCAACCTCCACAAGAGTTCAACAGTGAAGCTTTCAGCTCCACCACTGAACACTATAAAACATCCTCTTTCAATCATTCACTAAACTCCAATTAAATATAAGTAAGTATAAAAAATTAAATATAATTGTGTAAGACTATATCGAAAGGCCTCTACTTCCATCATTGTATTAATAAAAATATAATATAAATTTAAAAAATAATAATTTTAAATATATATTAGTTTAAGTTAAGTAGTACTTAACTTAAAATAATCTACATAATTTTAATTATAATTATAATTACATTTTTATTATTAAAAAAAAACACATGTAATATATATTATCAATTGAAAGGTCTTTTAACATAGGTAGCCAACAAGTTTGTTTATATTATTTGTAAATTGATTTCTTGCAATAAAATAGATTTTTTATTTAATATAAAATTATAGTTGAAACATTTATTTGTCTTTCATAATGGTGTTAGGGGACCTTTGCAACTGAATATAATTGTTTTTGGGCATTCTCTTATAAATGGTTATATTAAATTAAACTTTGATGGAGCAAAAAAGGTAATATTGACTTTGATAATGGGGGATGTGTGTTCCATGTTGATTTGGGATGGAAAGTCCTGATTTTTTCATTATATGTTTTAATTGATACACATAATTGGGTTGAAGGCATTGCAATGCTCAGAGATATTGAAATTTTAGAAATTACAGTTTTGAAGAAGTTGATAATTGAAGGTAATTCCAAAAGTTTTAATAAGTGGGATGAAGGGAAGTAATATTAGGTGTTAATGCCTAAATATTATTGTCAAAAAATCAAAATGGTGATTTGACTAGGGGTAAAATAATTCTAAAATTTATATAAAAAAATTACATAGAATAAACATTGAACCGTCAAAGAGAACACTAATTATTCATTATTCTTATAATTAATGCATAAGTTTTTTGTTCTTGTACAACTCAAAAATAAAATCATCATGCATAACAAACATGCTATTAATATAAAAATTAATCCTAGAGTTAATTGGACTTCCTATTTTTGTAGTTTTCAAAAGCTACTATTTTTATAAACTCTTACATGCAAACATAGATGTGACTGAATAAATCCCTTATTCTAGTATGTATCTAAAATTATCCCAAAGGTGATAGGCAACTACAACTTCACATGGAGTTACAAAAAAAAATATAAATTTATAAACACATGAAAATAAATTTCAAATGTAATGTTTGGCCATTAGATGAACCTATTTGAGCCTAAAAAAGGTATCTATTTTCTTTTTTAAGCCACAAGCATGGTTTGATTCTATATAAAGCTCTCCAAGTTTTTTTTAAGGGATCGAACAGTATCCAAAATATATGTCTTTTGTGAGATATGTTCCACATCATTCTCCTCTAGTTGAAAAGAACACAATGCATATTAAATGTTATGATCAAACTTTTGACATTTTCCTATGTCTAGGTTATTTAATTCCCATTTTGATATTCAAGTGTTATCCTCGTATTGTTTTCCTTCCCACTACACCAAATACCTTTTGTAACCACCTTGGTTGGTATTCACTATTTTATTATCTAAAATCTAAGTTATCATTTCTTTCTTCTTCCTTAGTCCCTATCTCCTCTAATTCACTTATGATTATTCTTATTTCCCTTCGTTATCCTATATATGAAATACACAAAAATTAAATACTAGAGAAATATTAAAATTTTATGGAAAGTTTACCTCATAAGCATTATCATTTATTTTATTCACAATTTTTCATGAGTTAATCTTATTATAATTTAGCCTATTGTACATCCATTGAGGAAAAATTTTACTTCTCAAATACATCACTAAATATATTTTCTAAAATACATTTGGCTTTCTTTTTACACCCAATTCTACCTTATATTTTTCATTACATTTATTTAGATTTCTCCCTACTTGATATATGCACAACAAAACAACCATGTACACTTCTCATTTGTTTACTTGTGTAGTTTTCACACAAATCATCTTAGAGTCCTTTGCACTATATCCCTTTCAAACACATGTAAGTCTTGCAACACTTTGTGCATAGCCCCTTGTTCCTAATATAACACTTGTGCACCACCAAACTATTATGTAATAATTAAATTCTATGTTGAGCCTCTTTCACCTAGATAAACCATTATGACATATTGTGCACCTTGAATAGAGCTTGTATTTGCAAAAAATCAAGCGGATTTCCAAGTGGCACATCTCAGTTTTATGACATGTTAAGGAATCACTCAGATTAACCATCTAATAGAGTAGTTCAACTTTTGCACAAGTATAATAAGTTCAACCATCATGTGGGAAGACGTTGAAAAAAATTATAACTATTTTATTTGTGATTATTGGAAGTTGTAATTTCCTTCTTTAATTTTGTGTATAAATATGTAACATATGCATCTAGCCTAATATTGATGACGTACATAGCCATAATGATATATAAAATACTAAAATTATATATTATTTTTCATTTTATGAATCTATATTCACACTTCCAGTCTATAAAAAATAGAGGACGTGTCTTCCCCTTCTAATCATATGAACCTTCATCCCTAGCCTTATTGTAGCTTTGTACATTGTTGGGTGAATATTTTGTCATCAACTAACTGATAGAAAAATGGATACATCAACCACATCACAATGATATTTATACGGCAAAATGGGTGTGGTTACCATAGCATAATGAGATAAATCTCTCCTCTTAGCAAGGGGAGGTTCCCTATAAACTATAATATACTAATATAAACCGAAAATAGACTCAGGGGTGAAATCATACCATCCATCTCTCTTTTTCAAAAATGATGTTCATGAAATAAAGGAGAATTCTTGTGTAATTACTGAAGGCATTTCTCTTCTTTCAAAAATGATGTTCAACAAACAACAAGAATCCTTCCTAGGTAGTAACTAGATTCACAAGAAACCTACAAAAGCATAAAGTCTTTCATTATTTATCCTACTAATTTAGGATAGAGTAATATAGTAGAATGAAGTGCAACACAAAGTCTCCACCGAAAACTATAATAGAGTAAAAGATTATGAAAGATAAGGGGAGCTCAAAGTCTCTCCAATATCTTGAAACATAAAACACACAGACTAAAGACAATTATGTCAGCATAAAGTCTCCCACAGTCAACTTTGTGCATCTTTCAGATTATTTTCACTTGTTCTGCTTATTTGATTAAATGGACAAGACTATATTTAGGAAAAAGACAAGAATGATTTCCTAGATAACACAAGCTATTTCAACACAAAGTCTAAAAGGTCACTTGCTTTCTCATTCACTTGATAAAATATGATTAACAGTCTGAGCTCAAAGTCACAGGAATGTCTTTCAATTTAGGCAGAGTTTCTCTTCTAATAATAGAGAGATCTCCTTTTCTACAAACTGAGAGATTACAATATATAGCATCCAAAGAAAGACTTGGGCGCTTGTTTTCATGAAATAGCCCATGTTGCATTGAATGCATTGGAGATTTTTTGAAGGGGCCATGGTAAAATAGGTTATTAGCCTTAACTTTTGGCATTTTAAATCATCTCAAATGTCTCCTCTGAAGCATGGGTTGCTTGGTCTTCTTTATGATGTTTACATGGCTGTCCATTCACCTTTACTCAATGAAAAAAATAGGCCATGCCATTGAATGCTTGCACTCTTTGAGGTCCATTTGGCAGACTGCTCCACCTACTAGAATAACTCTTCTACAGATATTTCTAGATTTTATATATCATTCCCTCTTTCCTTGCTACATTTTGTCTCTTCCTAGTGATCTGAGCTCTTGGGGATATCTTCTCACCTTCTGCTAGCTTCTTCAACTCCTTCCTTGACTGGTCACTGAGTTTGTTCTCAGGTCTGCATTATTCAAAAATCAATGTTTATTTCATTACCTTGAATTTGACATCTACAGGGATGTCATGGTTTGCTTGAACCATTTTGAACCTTGAAACCTTAGAACCTTTCAGAGTTTAATGGTTCAAGGTTCAACAGTTTAAAGTTTAATGGGTTTAACAGTTCGGCGGTTTAATGTTTTGTAAAGAGCTGTGTTCACTTAGTCTTCTTTATGAGTTTGAGGTGTCATTGAAATAATTGTTTGAACCATTCAGTTGAACTATTTGGTTGAACCTTTTTCTAGAATCTTCCATTTAAACCATTTGCTCAAACTTTAAATTTTGAATCTTTAAACCCTTTGAACTTGTTAAAGATTTGAACTCATTAAAGCTTTGAACTCTTTGAACCTTTCAGGGGCAGAGTTTAATGGTTCAATGGTTCATTCCATATTATTAAACCCCACCGTTGAACCTTTTGATTGAACCTTGGCATTGAACCATCCTTAAAAATTTTTAGGAAACGCCTGAAGTGTTTTGAGATTTTTCCTTGCGAAAGCCCACCTTTTAAACTGACAATGTCCTTAGCTAAAAAGGCTTATGTGATTGAATAACTTGACTACTCAAAACATTTTGAGAAAGAAAGAGACCATTTTGGCCTGTAGGACCAAAATGGTCAATATGTTATCCATAAAAACAAGTGACAAATTTTGAGAACAATAGTTAGCTCCAGTTTGGAAACTTCCATCGATTGTATTTTGAAACAATCGCAGGGAGTAGAATCCAGACTCTAAGTGCCTTCATCTATGCCATTGGGCTACAGAGTCATGCCATCCAAAAAGAGAAAGATTCTAAAAACCAAATGAACAATATAAAACAAACAAAAACTATACAAATGTACAACTAGACTTATCTGGCACTTTAAGGATTGAAGTGCTTTAGATGTTGCCCACTATGAGGTAGTGAAAATGGCATCCCATCCTGATATCTCAATAAGAAACTATTATCACCACTAAATTGATGGATGGTGAATGGACCTCTCTAGAAAGAATCAAATTTATTGTGCATTCCTTTTGGTTCTCTCTTCTTGTCCCATAATGTGACTTGATCTCCAACTTGAAAATCATGAATCCTTGCTCTTTTGTCAAAGAGTTTATTTACTTGATTTTGATGTATAGTAATATGGTCCACCAACATAGTTCACTGCTCATTTGGTTCAGTCAAGCACATGATCCTCTTATCGATAGAATCTTCAAATGTTTGATCTTCAACTACCTTTGCCAACTTCAATATTGGTAGTTCTAGTGTGATTGGTATTTCTACATTCAAAGCATATAAAATTTTAAATGGTGTCATACCTATCACCCTTTTAGGTGTAATCATGTCTACCCATAAAGTATCAAACAATGCTTTATGCCAGGTTCTCTTATTGTTATCTACCAACTTCCTGATAATGGTCACTAGGTTCTTGTTGCTTGATTCTGCTTGACCATTTCCTTGCAGATAATAGTCAGAAGAGTGGGAGAGGATATTCCCATAATAGTAGTAGAACTAGGTAACCTCATGAGAAGAGAAACAGACTACATTGTCTGTTACAATCTTGGTTGGGACTCCAAATTGGGAAATAATATTTTTCTTGAGGAAATTACATATCACTTCTAAAGTAGCATGTTTAACTAGAATGGCTTCCACCCACTTGGTAAAATAGTCTATGGCTATGAGAACATAGTCATGTCTAGCACTCAAGGATGGGTATACAACACCAATGAAATCAATACTCCATTATTGAAATGGCTCTTTGATCACCACTGGCTTGAGAGGTAACGCGACCAACTTGGGTTTCCCAATGAACTGTTGACACAACTCGCATCTATGCACCCAAGTGTATGAATCTTAAAATAGAGTAGGCCAATAGTACCTAGATCATAGAATATTATGGGTAATCATAGGTGCAAAAAAAATTACCTCCACAAGCCAAATTGTGAAAAGACTCCAAAAGTTTGGTTTGTTGCACTTTATCCACGCAATGAAGAAATACCCCATCAAAGCTCCTCTTGTACAAACTATTGTCTCATAGAACAAAGTTAGTAGATTTCAACTTAACTATCCTTTTTTCTTTACAAGATAGGTGGGCAGGACCTTCACCATAGGTGAGGAAATGAGTGATATTGGAATACCACTCATTTGTAGTAGTGACAAAGAGAACTGTAGGCATGTCTTCAACCTCTGTTTCTTCATGCCCTACTTCCTCTGGTATGTTATTAGAAATTAATTGGTAGAGACCTCTTCCTCATGCAAGCTTCATGGATTTGATAACAAGATCAAACTCCTAGATTTTAGCAATCCAATTGCCCCTTTTAGTTCCAAACTCCTGTTGAGTTAGAATGGACTTTATTGTTGTATCAAGAACTCGAGCAATAGTGTGTGAGTTCAGGATGTAAAAATGAAAGTGTTTTACCACCTTAACTATAGCATAAGCATGCTTCTCCATGATTAAATATTTTAGCTCATGAGCTTTGAGAGGACAACTCATGAAAGATATGGGGGACTCTACACCTTCTTTGTTTTGCTAAACCAAAATGGCTAAAAGCGTGTGTTCAGAAGCATAGCTATATATTATGAAGTCTTTGGTATAATCTAAACAAACCAGGATTGGGGTATGGGTGATAGCTTCCTTGATATCTTGAAATGCTGACTTGCCTTCTTCAGTCTAGTGGAAAGTAGCTTTACCCTTCATCATATTGACAATGTGGCGAGTCTTCTCTACAAATTCAAGAATGAACCTTTATAAAAAAATTCACTTTTTTGAAAAAAGAATGGAATGTAGTCTTACTATCAGGAAGAGCAAGCTCTTGGATGGATTTGACTCTTTCTGGGTCAATCTTTATGCCTTCTTAGGATATAGTGTGACTGAGAAGTTTCCCTTCTATAACCCCAAAAATTGATTTCTTAGGATTGAGAGAAATGTCATTTTGTTGACATCATTCCAGCACTTGTAAATGATGCACACGATCATGATGATGTTTGGAAAAGACAATCAAGTCATCAAGATATACCATAATGAACTTTCCTATTTCATTTCTAAAGTCAAGATCCATCACTCTCTCGAACGTGGCACTAGCATTGATCAAACCAAAAGGCATTCTATGATATGCAAAGTTACCTCAAAGTGTAGTGAAAGCAATCTTATGTTAGTCTACTTCATCAAATTCTACTTGATTATATCATGACAAACCATCTAACATTGATAACATCTCTGAGCCAGTCACTGTCTGCAGTAGCTAATCCATGATGGACAGGGGGTAGTTATCTTTTAAAGAGGATTGATTTAGATTTATGAAATCAACATAGAGGTAAATTTCTCAATTTTTCTTCTCATGGGGACTATGTTCACAATCCAGGTGGAATAATGGATTGAAAAAATTATCCTCACATTTAACATTTTTTGGATCTCAGAAAGAATAGTACCTAATATCTTGGGGTTGTACTACCTTTGTTTTTGCTTGTGAGGCAATGACCCAACTTTGAGAGGAATTTCATGCCAAATTTTTTCAAGTCTAAGAGATTTTAGATCATCATAAGAGTAGACTAAAACATCACTATAATGGTGAAGCAGAGTAATGAATTTAAGTTTTTCATCATGAGTACAACAATTCTCAATGTTGACCATTTTGGGATTATCTTCTGTACTCAAATTTATTTGATCAAAATCTTTAGAGGAACTTGAATCCATTTTTTGCTTCTTGATAAACCTATCATGCTTATCAAATATATTCTAAAGAGAAACTAACCCTTTGGGAATTTTGATCCCTTTGAGCTGAAGGAACTCTTCACCAGTTTTTAAATTTGTTTCAGGAGCTGATTCCCATGGTAGAGATTCACTGCCTTCAAAATAAAGCTCCTCAAAAATATCCATCTATTCCATAAAAATAATGATTTGATTTTCACCATTAAACACTTTCCAATGGTTGACATTATCAGGTACACTTGGTTGAAAGACCAGTTCAATATTTTACTTATGCCCTTTAAAATCTTGGTGAGGAACATGAGAGTTGCAGAGACGACCAAGGAATCTTCTCGATTGTTGAATTTTCTAAGCACCACAAAAATATTGAAAGCCTCAAAAAATTCAAGGCAATTCCACACCAGATTACAATAATATCACAATCTTTCATTCTTGGTTTGATATAGGTTTCTCACCTGACAAACCACCAGTTCTATTATTCCCAAAATCTATCACTCATTTTTGGGGACAACATATCAACTATTTGGTCTTGTAGGCCAAAATTATCTCTTCCATTCTCAAAAAATGTTTTGAGCATCCATGTTCTTCAATTATTCAAGCTTTTTTAGCTAAGGGACTCACAAGTTCAACAACTTCAATAGGTGAGCTCTCACAAAGAAACAAGTTCCCAACACTTAGGCAATTTCAAGGTTGGTTCAACGTCGAGGTTCAACCAAAAGGTCCATCGATAGGCTTTGAACAAATGGAATGAACCATTGAACCCAACCTCTAAAGGTTTAATGGTTCAATGGGTTCAAAGGTTCAACAACATCGGCAGACTTAAAAGAGTTAAGCTCTTCGGCAAGTTCAAAGTTCAATTGCTTCAAAAAGTTCAACAGCTTCGAAGGACTTAACGAAAAGAAGACTTAAAAGAAGAAAGATTGAACCATTGAACCATTGAACCTTGAACCAAAAGAGTTCAAAGGTTAAAAAGTTTAATGAGTTCAATAAAATTTTGGTAGACTTAAAGAAAATAAGGCTTCAAAGATTAAAGGTTAAACTATTGAACCATTGAACCTTAAACTAAATTGGTTCAACAAATTCAAAGGTTCAACAAGTTCAATAAGATCAAAAGACTTAAACAAAAGAAGACTTCAAAGGAACACAATATTGAACCATTGAACTGTTGAAACATAGTTGGTTCAATCGATCGATTCGATTGAAAGGTTCAAAGGAGTCTCCCAAAGCCTGAAGGACAAGTGCCCTTGCAAAGGGTAGGGAACAAAAGGATATCTTTAGGAAAGATTTTTTGTGGCAAATTTACACAAGAGAAATCCTTCAAACATTTTTTTTGAAGGAATGTTGAAAGGCCAAACAGGGAAAGGCAGAGGAAAGAATTCATTTGAACAAAATGCTTGAAGGATTTTCTTTAGACTTATTGTCTAAAGGATTTGAAGAAAAAGGCTGCTCAAAGGACCCCAAAGGGTAGGTACCCTTGTGGGGGACTCTCGGTGACCATGAAATGGACCCTTCTCAAGGCCCAAAGGGACACCTTCCCTTCAGGGAGTCTGAAAGACTTAGAAAAATAAAGGATTTAAAGAAAAAAGAATGAACCAATGAACCGATTGAACCTTGAACCAAAGGAGTTCAAAGTTCAAAGGTTCAATGAGTTTAACAGAAAAGAAAAGTATCTAGAAACTTTGAAGGACCAAAGGATTCTAAAGAAGAGAATGAACCATTAAACTTTGAACCAAAATGGTTCAAAGTTCAAAGGTTCAAAGAAGCTTCAAACGAAGGAAGGAAGTGGAAGATTCCAAAGACAAGTTCGAAGAGATGGTTCAATTGAAGAGGAAAGAAAGTGATTGAACCAAAGAAGTGATTAAACCAAGGAGCTGATTAGACCACTTGAACCGTTGAACCATGGAACTAATGAACTCTCAAGATTCAAAGGTTCAAGGTTCAATATGGTTCACCAGCAACTAGTGACATCCCCACGGACGTCAAATTCAAGGTAATGAAATGCCCATTTATTTTCAAAAAGGAAAGGAGATAGCCTGAGAGCTCAGATCATGAAGAAAAAGACAAAATGTGTTAAGAAAAGAGGGGACAAGAGAGAAAGACCAAAAATATCTACACAAGAGTTATTTTTAGTAGGTGAAATAGTCCACCAGATGGACATTAGAGAGCATGACAAATTAAAGACATGGCCCATTTTTCTCCATCAAGGAAAGGTGAAGTGGAAAGCTATGCAAATATCAAGAAGAGGACCAGATGTCCTATACTTTGGAGGAGACATTTGAGATGAATTGACATGCCATAGTTAAGGCTGACGCTCTATTCCAACATGGCCCCTTGACTGAACTAAAAATGCATTCAAGGCATTGAATGTAGCATGGGACTTTCCATGAAATAAGCACCAAGTCTTTCTTGGCTGCTATATATTGTAATCTCTTATTTTATATGAGGGAGATCTCTCTATTATAAAAGCAAAAGTTTGCCCAGATTGAAAGGCATTTTTCTGAGACTTTGAGCTCAGATTGTTAATTATATTTCTTTATTTGAATGAGAAAACAAGTGACCTTTTAGACTTTGTGCTCAAATAGCTTGTGTTATTTAGGAAATTGTTCTTATGTCTATTTCCTAGAAGCATTCTTGTCCATTTAATTTAACAAGTGGAAGTAATTAGGAAGGTGTCCTAAAGCTGACTATGGAGAGACTTTATGCTGCCACAATTATCCTTAGCGTGTTTGTTTTTTTGTTTCTATGTAAAAAATCTTGGGATGACTTTGTGCCCCCATTGTCTTTTGTATATTTCACTCTTTGGCAGTTTAGGTAGAGACTTTGTGCTACACTTCATCCTACTGTGTTATGGCACCCTGTTACAATTACTACCAGGAAAGAATCTGGTTGTTGACTGAGTATTACTTCTGAAAGAAGAGAAGTACCTCCAAAAATCACCCATGATTTCTCCTTTGATCTGTGAACATCATCTCTAAAAGAGAGAGATGGATGGTATTGTCCTACCCCTAAGTGTTATTTTAAGCTTATATTTACACTATATATATAGTATATAGCACCTCATATTTATAAGGAACCTCTCCTTGATGAGAGGAGAGATTTGTCCCCCTTTGATGTGGTAAACCTGCACTTTTGGCTAACCAATCTCCTTATGCTATGGTTGAAACAACCTATTTTTCCCATCAGTTAGTGGTGACAAAATATTCAGCCATCAATTTTTGGTGACTCTGTTAGGGATTAATGAGCATTTCTAGTCCTTTTCTAGTCTATTCAAATTAAAGCATTTCATATCACTGGGAAACGAGATGAAATAGGAATGAGCACTGCTAGCATCATGCCAACAATTTTTGGTGACTCTGTTGGGGAAGAACAAGTAGCTTGAAGCCTCAAGCTTCAAACTAAAGTAGTTCCAGTTCTTTTCCATTTCAAGTTTTACAATCTAGCAGCTCCACAGTATATAAGAAGCCAGACATCCAAAGGTATTGTTGACCCTATATTTGAGTTGGCTCAACAAAGTGATTTTCCTCCTACAAAAGTTAGGTCTCCATTACCAAGTAAGGCATCTATTTCTACTGTTACCAGAGCTTTATCACTATATATCCCTCAAGCATTTGTTATCCCTCCCTTCAATAATCAAATCATGGTAGTTCAAGGCCCCTGGGGTAACTCTTTTGACCCAATCAATTTAACTCCACCTCTACATGAGCTACCACATAGTTTAAGGAAGAATTTTCCCAAATTCTTTGGTGATGGGAGAGTTCATCCTGATGAACATATTGCAACCTTTAGCATAGCTTGTGGTGTGATAGGCATGGAGTATGAGGACATAACAGTTAGGTTATTTGTGGAAACATTACAAGGAACATTTGTAGACTAGTTCTATCATCTACAAGCTCGGTCTGTGACTGACTAGAACACCCTTAAAACCAAATTCAAAGCCAAGTTCAATCCTGTAAAAAATGTGCATGCCCTGCGTGTCCAACTCACATAAATGAAGAAAGAGCCTCATGAACCTATGAGGGACTTCATTGCCAAGTTCAACAAGTTGAGGAATATGATCCCTGCAATTGCTCAGCCAACAGCTAAGAATCTCAAATGCTTTTTCATCAACTCATACCTACCTAAAGTGAGTTTCTTGATGAGATGTGCTGGCCACATAGACCTTGTTATTGCTCAAGATTTGGACACTAAGGTGGAAGATGATCTCATCTTGGTAAGGAAGATAAGGAGAGATCTTAACAAAGGTAAATCTTCTTCACCCTTTGAATATCCATCTACAAGAAACACTGATCCAATGGTACAAAAGCTGGCAAATGAGTTGCTAGCTCTCAAAAAGCAAATGGCACAAGGGATGTCTTCTACTCCTTCATACCAAGATATACCAAGGAAGACATTCCCCAATCAGTCGTATCAAGGCAACACTACCAGAAATCAACGACAGCTAAATCATCTTCCTCCCATACAAGGGAAGCTTGCCATTGAAGCAACACTAACCAACTCAGCAGTTAAATATCTTGAAACAGAATTTGATTTCTCCTTCCATCTTGAGTTGAACCAAGAAGATGACGCTAATCTCTTCATAGAGGGAGAAGAAGAATTAGCTAGTGACTCCAATATTGGTTTCCTAAATTACTAAGATGAACTTAGAAATAAAAGTGAAGTAGTTGATGGATCATACACTATATTCACCCAGTCTCAGAACTAGTCAACCCAGTAAGCTGATAAGAAAAAAATAGAGGAGTGAACTTAGCCTACAATTTCAATTGCCAAACGAGGAACTTCTCTACCTTTCTATCCAAAGGACCTAGTGAGCAATAAAAAAGTAAGTACCTCAAGTACACCTTCACCATCAACTTCGATTTCTTAGATCAATCCTCTCCCCCCTAAAAACCAAAAGGATGAATTGCCTTTCTCTGTCCCTAATTCATTTCAGACATTTGACATAGTCGACCATGTCAAGAGAACCAAAATTCAAATGTCTAAATTTGAATTCCTATAATCCAACCCTAAGTAGTTAATAAGTTGGTTTAATATGTAAAGAATAAAACCATCCCTGTAGGACCAGTAGTTTCAAAGGTGACTCCCACATCCACCCAGAATAACCTTGTCATTACTCCTCCTACTCCTAGGAGGACAGAACCATTTTATGTCTTTTTGCTAATAAATGGACACCAACTGAACAATTATATCATAGACTCAAGTGCATCTAATAATATCATGCCTACCAAAGTAGCAAAATATCTTGGTCTCACACTGACCAAGACATTTGGAGATGTTTTTCCATGTAGAACAAATAAGTTCCACTGCTAGGACAAATCAAGGATGCTCAATTTGCATTTGTAGCATTTTTAGACAAAAGAATTAAGATGACAGACCTGATGGCCGATGTCAAAGCCTCATACAAAATTCTTCTTGGATGAAATTAATGCAAGGATATTGGTGGCAAGTTGAGTATGGACCTATCTAAAGTGAGGATATCAATCAAAGGCATCATGCATAAATTACTCCCTGAGAATGAGGCAAAATATGTGGTCACTCAAAAATCAGCAGCTAAAGCTCAAATTCTGTTTGAGTCTGCAGGCGTGGATAATTACTTATTATCCATGGAAGAGGTTCATGTGGTGTTTGATGAAATTCTTGAATGTGACAGCCTAACAATCGATTTAGACCAAACAGTAGAAGAATTGGTAGGACAAAGTGCAAGCCCAGAAGAATCCTCCCCTCCAATTAAAGAGATATCTAAAGAAAAATTAGTTTCTGATGATGTCTAGATTTTAGAATTCGATGGCAGCTATTCTTTGACTAGTTCTAGAGCTAGGATTGTTCTAATATCTCTTCAAAGAGATATTTTTTCTTCTTCATACAAATTGCAGTTCAACAACACCAACAACACTGCCGAGTACAAATCTATGTCACTCAAATTGAAGGCTGCTCAAGACAAGGGCATCAAATTCCTTCACTCTAAAGGAGATGCTAAGCTGGTGGTTTGCTAGGTCAGGAACCTGTACCAAACCAAAAATGAGAGATTACTCCATTACCAAAATCTAGTTTGAGATCAAATTGAAAGCTTTGATGCTTTTAGTATCTCTGTAGTACCTAAGGAATTCAATGACTGAGCTGATGCATTGGATATTTTTACAACCCTTTTGGTTCCTCACCCAAATTTTAAAAGAGATAGGTACGTTGTCAAGCTAGTCTTTTGACCAAGTGTGCCTGACAATACCTATCATTAGCAAGTGTTTAATGATGACAACCAAATCATCACCTTTATAGAACAAAAAGATAGCTTCAAATAACTTCACTTTGAAGGTAGTAAGCCTCAAAAACTTGAATCAGCCCCTGAAACAAGCTTAGACACAGGTGAAGAATTCCTACAACTAAAAGGAAATAAAATTTCCAAAGGATTAGTTTCCCTTGAGAAGCTATTTCATAAGTATGACAGGTTCATCAAACAACAACAAATGGATTCAAGTTCCTCCCAAGAGTTTGATCAGATAAATTTAGGTACCAAGGAAAATCCCAAGATGGTGAACATTGAGAAGTGTTGCACTCTAGAGGATAAATTCAAATTTACTGACTTACTTCACCATTACATAGATGTTTTGGCATACTCCTCTGATGATTTGAAGTCGCTCAGGCTTGAAGATATTTGCCATGAAATTCCTCTCAAGAGTGATTCAGTGCCTTACAAGAAAAAATCTAGGCAGTATAATCCAAAGATATCAGGTATTATTCTATCTAAAATATAGAAAATGTTGAATGCTAGAATAATTTTTCCAATCCATCATTCCACATGGATTGCAAACATAGTTCATGTGAGAAAAAAGAATGGCAAAATTTATCTCTACATGGATTTTAGAAATTTGAATCAATCCTCCTTAAAGGATAATTACCCTCTACCCATCATGGATCATGTCCTTCAGACCATGACTAGTTCTAAGATGTTATCAATGCTGGACAGCTTTTCAGAGTACAATCAAGTGGAAGTTGGCAAAGTAGACCAACATAAGACTACCTTCACCATGCCTTGGGGCACCTTTGCATATCGAAGGATGCCGTTTGGCCTGATAAATATTGATGCCACTTTTTAGAGAGAAATGGACCTTACTTTCAAAGATGAAATGGGTAAGTTCATTGTGGTGTAGTCTTTTCCAAGCATCATCCTGATCATGTGTGTCATTTGGAACAAGTGTTGGAATGATGTCACCAAAATGACATTTTTCTAAATCCCAAGAAGTTTGTATTTGGGGTAATAGAAGGGAAACTTTTTAGACACATTATATCTAGAAAAGAAATAAAGATTGACTCAGAAAGAGTCAAATCTATCTAGGAGCTTACTCTACCCATAAGTAAGACTGTAGTTCACTCTTTCTTTGGAAAGGTGAATTTTTTATGAAGTTTCATTCTTAAATTTACAGAGAAGACTCGCCACATTTTTGACATGATGAAGGGAAATGCCACTTTTAGCTAGATTGAAGAGTGGAAATCAACATTTCAAGACATCAAGATAGATATTTCCCATGCCCTAATTCTAGTTTGTCCAGATTATACCAAAGATTTCACAATGTACAGTTATGCTTCCAAGCACACACTTTCAGCAATTCTGGTTCAACAGAACAAAGAGGGTGTGGAATCTCCCATATCCTTCATGAGTTGTCCTCTCAAATCTCATGAACTAAAATATTAAAATATGGAGAATCATGCTTATGCAGTGGTAAAGGTAGTAAAGCACTTCCATTTTTACATCCTGAATTCACACATTATTGCCCTAGTTCCTGATACCATAGTCAAATCCATATTAACTCATTATGAGTTTGAAACCAAAAGGGGCAATTAGATTTCTAAAATATAGGAGTTTGATTTAGTTATCAAACCAACAAAGCTTTTGCAAGGAAGGGGCCTCTGCCAATTGATTGCTAACAACATATCGAAAGAAATAGGGCATGAAGAAGCAGAAATTAAAGACACGCCAATAATCATCTTTGTCTCCACCATGAATGAGTGGTGTTTGAGTATTGCTCATTTCATTACTTATGGTGAGTATCCTACTCACCTGTCTCATAAAGAAAAGAGGACTATTAAATTAAAAGCTATCAATTTTGTCCTATAAGATAATGGCCTGTATAAGATGAACCTCGATGGGGTGTTCCTTCACTGAGTGGATAAAGAGTAGAAGAACCAGAACCAACTTTTGGAGTCCTTCCATAATTTGGCTTGTGGAGGAAATTTTTTTGCACCTATAACTACCCATAAGATTTTGTGAGCCAGGTATTACTGGCCTACTCTATTTCAAGATGCATACAAATGGGTGCGAAGATTTAAACTGTGCCAATAATTTGTTAGAAGATCGAAGTTAGCTGCTTTACCTCTTAACCCAGTGGTAATAGAAGAGCCATTTTAGCAATAGAGAATTGATTTCATTGGTGATGTAAACCCATCTTCAAGTGCTAGACATGACTATGTCCTCACAGCCATAAATTACTTCACCAAATGGGTGGAAGCTATTCGAACCAAGCATGCTACTTCAGAAGTAGTATGTAATTTCCTCAAATAAAACATCATTTCCAGGTTTGGGGTCCCAACCAAGATTGTGATAGATAATGCAGCCTATTTCTCTTCTCATGAGATCACTCAATTCTATTTTTATTATGTAATTACCCTCTCCCACTCCTTTGATTATTTTCCACAAGGGAATAGCCAAACAGAATCGAGTAATAAGAACCTAGTGACCATCATCAGGAAGCTGGTGGATGACAACCAATGAACCTAGCATAAAGCATTGGTTGATGCTTTATGGGTAGATAAAATTACACCCAAAAGTGTAATATGTATGTCACCTTTCCAACTTCTATATGGTCTCAATGTAAAGATACCAATCACCTTGAAATTACCAGCATTGAAATTGGCAAAGGTGGTTGAAGATCAGACATATGAAAGCTCCATTGACAAGAGGATCATGTGCTTGACTAAACTTAATGAGCAATGAACCATGATGGTGGACTAAATTGCTATGCATCAAAGTCTGGTGAAAAAGCTCTTCGACCAAAAAGCAAAACCCTATAATTTATAGATTGGTGATCAAGTTCTGTTACGGAACAAGAGAAGATAACCAAAGGGAATGCATGGGAAATTTGATTCCCTATGGAGAGGCCCATTTACTATTCATCATCTCAATGGTGAAAATAGTTTCCTATTGAAGTATCAAGATGGCATGCCCTTTTCACTGCCTCACAGTGGGCATCATCTGAAGCACTTCAATCCTTGAAGTATCAAGTGACATCAGTTGCACATATGTATATTTGTATAGTCTTTAGCTCTATTTTGTGTTGTTCATTTTCATTTTTTGGCACCTTTCTTTTTTGGTAGCATGACTCCATAGCCCATGACATACTTGAAGGCACTAGATATTCTAGTTTCTACTCCTTTTAATTGTTTTTATAATTGATGGAAGTTCCCCAACTGGAGCCAGATGTTATTCTCAAAATCCATCACTCATTTTTGGGGACAACATATCAACTATTTTGGTCTTGTGGGCCGAAATTCTCTCTTCCCTTCTCAAAAAATGTTCTGAGTATACAAGTTCTTCAATTATTCAAGCTTTTTTAGCTAAGGGACTCACAGGTTCAACAACTTCAACAGGTGAGCTCTCACAAAGAAATAAGTTCCCAACACTTAAGCAATTTCAAGGTTGGTTCAACGTCGAGGTTCAACCACAAGCTCCATTGGTAGGCTTCAAACAAATGGAATGAACCATTGAACCATTGAACCCCACCTCCAAAGTTTTAATGGTTCAATGGGTTCAAAGGTTCAATGACATCGACAGACTTAAAAGAGTTAAGTGCTTCGGCAAGTTCAAAGTTCAGCTACTTCAAAAAGTTCAACAGCTTTGAAGGACTTAACAAAAAGAAGACTTTGAAGAAGAAAGATTGAACCATTGAACCAAAAGAGTTCAAAGGTTCAAAGGTTTAATGAGTTCAATAAAAGTTTGGTGGAGTTAAAGAAAATAAGGCTTCAAAGATTAAAGGTTGAACTATTGAACCATTGAACCTTGAACAAAATTGGTTCAAAAAGTTCAAAGGTTCAATAAGATCAAATGACTTAAACAAAAGAAGACTTCAAAAGAACACAGTATTGAACCATTGAACCATTGAATCATAGTTGGTTCAATCGAAAGGTTCAAAGGAATCTCCCAAATCCTGAAGGACAAGTGCCCTTGCAGAGGGTAGAGAACAAAAGGATATCTTTCAAAAAAAAATTTGAGGCGAAATTCCACAAGACAAATCCTTCGAACATTTTATCTGAAGGAATGTTGAAAGGATCGATAGGCAAAGGCAGAGGAAAGAATTCCTTCGAACAAAATGTTTGAAGGATTTCCTTCAGACTTTTTATCTAAAAGATTTGAAGAACAAGGCCGCCTGAAAGACCTCGAAGGGTAGGTACGCTTGTGGGGGACTCTTGATGACCACAAAATAGACCCTTCTCAAGGCCCAAAGGGACACCTTCCCTTCGGGGAGTTTGAAAGACTCAGAAAAACAAAGGATTCAAAGAACAAAGAATGAACTAATGAACTAATTGAACCTTGAACCAAAGGAGTTCAAAGTTCAAAGGTTCAATGAGTTCAATAGAAAAGAAAAGGATCCAAAAACTTTGAAGGACCAAAGGATTCTAAATAAGAGAATGAAATGTTGAAATTTGAACCAAAATGGTTCAAAGGTTCAAAGAAGCTTCAAATGAAGGAAGGAAGCAAAATATTCCAAAGACAAGTTCGAAGAGATGGTTCAATCGAAAAGGAAAGAAAGCGATTGAACCAAAGAAGCGATTGAACCAAGGAGCCAATTGGACCACCTGAACCATTGAGCCATGGAACCAATGAACTCTCAAGGTTCAAAGGTTTAAGGTTCAATATGGTTCAAGTGACTAGCAACCAGTGACGTCCCCATAGATGTTAAATTCAAGGTAATGAAAAGCCTATCTATTTTCAAATATGGCACGGAACTTGAAGAACCAGACTCAGTGACTAGCTGAAGAAGAAGCTAAAAGAGCCTACAAAAAGGAAAGGAGATAGCTCAAGAGCTTAGATCATGGAGAAAGGGACAAAATGCATTAATAAAAGAGGGAATAAGAGAGAAAGACCAAAAATATCTATGCAGGAGTTATTTCTAGTAAGTGAAACGGTCCACCAGGTGGACATCAGAGAGCACAACAAATCAAGGATGCAACCTATTTTTCTCCATCAAGTAAAGGCAAAGTGGATATCTATGCAAATATCAGGAAGAGGACCAAATGTCCTATACTTTGGAGGAGACATTTGAGATGAAATGACATGCCATAGTTAAGGCTGACGCTCTATTCTAGCATGGCCCCTTGACTAAACTAAAAATGAATTCAAGGCATTGAATGCAACATGGGCCTTTCCATGAAATAAAGTGCCAAGTCTTTCTTGATTGCTATATATTGTAATATTTTATTTTATGTGAGGGAGTTCTCTCTGTTATAGAAGTAAAACTCTGCCCAAATTGAAAGACATTTTCCTGAGCCTTTGAGCTCAGATTGTTAATCATATTTTTTTATTTGAATGAGAAAACAAGTGACCTTTTAGACTTTGTGTTAGAATAGCTTGTGTTATTTATAAAATTGCTCTTATGTATATTTCCTAGAAGCATTCTTGTCCATTTAATTTAACAAGTAGAACTAGTGGAAGTAATCAAGAAGGTGTCTTGAAGCCGACTGTGGAGAGACTTTGTGCTACCACAATTGTCTTTAGCGTGTTTGTTTTTCTATTTCTATGTAAAGGATCTTGGGATGACTTTGTGCTCCCATTGTCTTTCATATATTTCACTCTTTGGTAGTGAGGTGGAGACTTTGTGCTACACTTCATCCTCTTGTGTTACTGTGCCATGTGACAATTACTACCAGGAAGGAATTTGGCTATTGATTGAGTATTACTTTTGAAAGAAGAGAAGTACCTCCATAAATCACCCAGGATTTCTCCTTTGATATGTGAAAATCATCTCTAAAAAAAAAGAGATGGATGGTGTTGGTCTACCCCTGAGTGTTATTTTTAGCTTATATTTACACTATATATATATATATATATATATATATATATAGCACCTCATATTTATAGGGAACCTCCCCTTGATGAGAGGAGAGATTTGTCCCCCTTTGATGTGGTAAACCTATACTTTTGGCTGACCAATCTCCTTATGCTATGGTTGAAACAACCTATTTTTCCCATTAGTTAGCTGGTGAAAAAATATTCATCCAACAAGTTCACCATCTCCTCGGGTGTGAAGAAGCTTAACATCTTTAGCTTGAGTAGCTTTCAATCTGAGCAACAAAGATTCATACTCAGTGGTGTTGTTGGTATTGCTAAACTAAAATTTATACAAATAAAAGAAAATATCTCCTTATAGAGATATTAAAATGATTTTAGCTCTAGAACTGGTAGAAGAATTACTGCCATCAAATTCTAGAATCTAGACATCATTAGAATCTGATCTCCTTTCAGACTTCTCTTCATTAGAGAAGGAAGATCATTTTTTTTCTAAACTGTGCTCCAACAATTCTTCTAATGTCTTGTCTAAATTTTTTGGATTGTCACTTATAGAACTTTCGTCTGATGAAGTAGAAACATCTTCTGTGGATAGAAAATAGTTACCCATTCCTGAGGATTCAAATAGAATTTGAGCTTTAGGGGTTAATGTTTGAGTGATAATGTATTTTGACTCCTTCTCAAGAAGTAGCCTTTGCATGATGGCCTTGACATGTATCCTCACCTCAGATAGGTCCATGTTCAATTCTCCACCAACATCTTTGCAAAAATTTCATCCAAATAGAATGCCATAGGAAGCTATAACGTCGGCCACCAAGATTGTCATTTTAATCTTTTTTTTATGGGAAGGCTGTGAATGCAAATTGGGCATCTTTAATCTGACCCAAAAGTGGCACTTTCTTGTTTTCCATGGAGAAAAATCTCTTAAAAGTTTTAGTCAGAGTGAGACCGAGAGAGTCTACCACCTTGGTGGGCATAACATTATCAGAGGCTCCAGAGTCTATTATGCAGTTGTTCATCTCATGACCATTTATCAACAAGAAAACATAGAAAGGTTCAATCTTCCCTAGGGCAACAAGAGGAGAAATTATAAGATTATTTCAAGTAGATGTATTCTTTGGGGGATCATGAGTTACCTTTGAAATATCTTGTCCTGCAGTGATGGTTCTGTTCTTGATGTATTCAAATAACCTATCCAACTGCTTAAGGTTGGTTTGTAAGTATACAGACTTAGACATTTAGATCTTGGTCTTCCTAGTATGGTCAATTATATCAAATGATTGAAAAGAACTAGGAATAGAGGAAAGAAGTCCATCATTCTAAGTTTGGTTGGGTGTGGTACTGGTATGAGAAATTGAAGCAAAAGGTGTAGGGTTGTTTGAGGTACTTATTTTTTTATTGATCACCGGGTCCTTTGATTAAAAAAGGTAGTGAAGTCTCCTATTAAGTAATTGAAACTAATAGTCAAGATTATTCTCCTATTTTTCTCTTATCATCTTGTTGAGTCGACTAGTTCTGGGACCTAGTAAAAATAGCATATGATCCATCAAACACTTCTCTCTTACTTCTATTTTCATCTTGGTAATTCAAGAAACCAATGTTGGAGTCACCAGCTAATTCTTCTTCACCTTCTGCAAAGAGATCAACATCATCTTCTTGGTCCAACTTAGGTTGGAAAGAAAAATAATGTTTAGCTTCATGATAACCAACTACTGAGTTAGCCAGTGCTACTTCAATGGCAAGCTTCCCCTATGGGGGAGGGAGATGATTTGGTTGCCCTTGATTCCTGGTAGCATTGCCTTGATATGACTGGTTGGGAAGCATCCTCCTTGGTATATCCTAATAAGAAGGAGAGGCAGACATCCCTTATGCCATTTGATTTTTCATAGCTAGCAATTCATTTGCTAGCTTTTGTACCATAGGATCAGTGGTGCCTGTAGAGAAATTTTTAGAAGATGAAAAAGATTTATTTCTATTAGGATCTCTTCTTATCTTTCCTACCAAGATAAGATCATCTTCAACCTCAGTGGCTAAAA
The DNA here is from genome assembly GCA_037957365.1 of Torreya grandis. NCBI lineage: Eukaryota > Viridiplantae > Streptophyta > Pinopsida > Cupressales > Taxaceae > Torreya > Torreya grandis. The sequence goes on along the minus strand of JARHVA010003867.1, from coordinate 1,676,327 downwards.
TTTGAGATATAGCAAGATCTATGTGGCTAGCCTACCTTAATAGGAAACACACTCTAAGAAGCTAAGAATTGGTGAAGAAGCACTTAAGATTTTCTGGCGTTGACTGAGCAATTGTAGGAATCATGTTCCTCAACTTGTCAAATTTAGTAATGAAATTTTACATGGATTAATGAGGCTCCTTCTTCATTTGCATAAGCTGGGCTAATAGGGCATATGCATCTTCTATGGGTTTGAACCTAGCCTCAAACTTGGCCTTAAGAACATTCTAGTCAATTATTGTTTGTGCTTGTAAATGATAAAACTAGTATGCAACAACACCTTAAAATGTTTCTATAAATAGTCTGACTGCTATATCTTTAAATTCAATGCCTATCACACCACAGGATATGCAGAAAGATACAATATGCTCATTAGGATGAACTCTCCCATCACCATATAACTTGGAAAAATTCTTTCTTGAACTACAAGGTAGTTTATGTAAAGGTGGGGTTAGATTCAAAGGGCCAAAAGTGTTACCCCAAGGGCCTTGGGATGCCATGATATGATGATTGAAAAGAGGGATAAAAAACCTCTATAGGGTATGCATAGACAAAGCTTTGCTAGTAGAGGAAAGAAAAGCTTTGCCTGGTATGAGAGACTTGGCATTGGTAGGAGGAAAACTCTTGGTTCACGAAAGGTGAGACTGTGGAGGAGAAAGGTCAAAATTATTTTGCTGAACAAACTTGAACACATGATCAAAAATACCTTGAGCTCTTTGGCTTCATGTATACCATGGATCTGCCAGAGTGTAGAATGGAAAATAACTGGAAATGCTTCAATTTGAAGCTTGAGGCATCAAATTGCACGTTCTTCCCCAGCAGAGTTGCCAAAAACTGTTGGGTGAATATTTTGTCATCAACTAACTGATGGTAAAAAAGATATATCAACCACAACATAATGAGATTTATACAGCAAAATGGGTGTGGTTACCACAACATAATGAGATAAATCTCTCCTCTCAGCAAGGGGAGGTTCCCTATAAACTATAATATACCAATATAAACTAAAAATAGGCTCAGGGGTGAAATCATACCATCCATCTCTCCTTTTTCAGAGATAATGTTCATGAAATAAAGGATAATTCTTGTATAATTATTGAAGGCATTTCTCTTATTTTAGAAATGATGTTTAACAAACAAAAGGAATCCTTCTTGGGTAGTAACTAGATTCACAAGAAACTTACGAAAGCACAAAGTCTTTTATTATTTCTCCTATTGATTTAGGACAAAGTAACATAGTAAAATGAAACGTAGCATAAAGTCTCCACCGAAAACTACAACAGAGTAAAAGATTACGAAGGATAAGGGGAGCTCAAAGTCTATCCAATATCTTGAAACATAAAACACACATACTAAAGACAATTATGGTAGCATAAAGTCTCCCATAGTTTACTTTGTGTATCTTTTAGATTATTTCCACTTATTTTGCTTAATTGATTAAATGGACAATACTGTATTTAGGAAAAAGACATAAGAATGATTTCCTAGATAACACAAGATATTTCAACACAAATTCTAAAAGGTCACTTGTTTTCTCATTCACTTGATAAAATATGATTAACAGTCTGAGCTCAACATCTCAGGAATGCCTTTCAATTTGGGTAGAGTTTCACTTCTAATAATAGAGATATCTCCTTTTCTACAAACTGAGAGATTACAATATATAGCATCCAAAGAAAGACTTGGATGCTTGTTTTCATGAAATGGCCCATGCTACATTGAATGCATTAAAGATTTTGTGAAGGGGCCATGCTAGAAGAGGGAATTAGCATTAAATTTTGGCATTTTAAATCATCTCAAATGTCTCCTTTGAAGCATGGGTTGCCTTGTCTTCTTTATGATGTTTACACGGCTGTCTATTCACCTTTTCTCAATAAAGAAAAATAGGCCACACCATTGAATGCTTGCTCTCTCTGAGGTCCATCTGGTGGACTACTCCACCTACTAGAATAACTCTTCTACAGATATTTCTAGATTCTCTATATCATTCCCTCTTTCCTTATTGCATTTTGTCTCTTCCTCAGGATCTAAGCTCTCATGGCTATCTTCTCACCTTCTGCTAGCTTCTTCATATCCTTCCTTGGTTAGTCACTGAGTTTGATCTCAGGTCCGAGTTATTCAAAAATCAATAGTTATTTCATTACCCTAAATTTGACATTTGCAGGGATGTCACTGATCACTTGATTAAAACCTTTTGGAGTTTAATAGTTTAAGGTTCAATGGTTCAAAGTTTAATGGTTTGGCAGTTTGATGGTTTAATGTTTTGTAAAGAGCTGCATTCACTTAGTCTTCTTTATGACTTTGAGGTGTTGTTGAACTAATTGTTTGAACCATTCAGTTGAAACGTATGGTTGAACCTTTTTTTGGAATCTTCTATTTGAACCATTCACTCAAACTTTGAATTTTGAATCTTTAAACCCTTTGAACGCGTTGAAGCTTTGAACTCATTGAACCTTTCAGAGGTGGAGTTCAATGGTTCAATGGTTCAATGGTTCATTCCATATTATTGAACCCCACCATTGAACCTTTTGATTGAACCTTGGCTTTGAACCATCCTTACAATTTTTTAGGAAATGCCTTAAGTGTTTTAAGATTTTTCCTTGCGAAAGCCCACCTTTTGAACCTGTAATTTCCTTGGCTGAAAAGGCTTGTGCAATTGAATAACTTGACTGCTTAGAACATTTTTGAGAAAGAAAGAGACTATTTTGGCCTATAGGACCGAAACGGTCAACATGTTGTCCACAAAAACAAGTGATGGATTTTGGGAACATCATACATCTCTATAAAACTTTCCTATTCATTGAACTACTAAATTAAATTTATGTTTTCTTCAAGTATTATACTTTTGATTTAACTAAATGTGTGTTGGTTTACTTTCTACAAGATAGCACAATGCACATTTCTCATAACCTCTCCACTTATCTCTAAGTTCAAGGTTTTCCCCTTCATGTAATGTCCTAGGTACCATGGCATGGATCATTGGTGTCATTGCACAAGCCATAATATAACACCTAAGCCTTGCCATTACTAGGCACTCCAATCCATTCTCCTTGGGGTATCTCTAGTAAGGGACTGATATATAAGTACAATGATAATGCACCTATTAGAGTATCTTTTACTCATGCTTGCTAGGTTTGTCTTATGTGGATTTTAGTCCCACATTGGCTAGTTTAGCTTGCATTCTATTTTGCCTTGCCTATATAAGAAATTGCTCTCATTTTAATATTCATGCTTTTGTATTCATATCATTTGCAAATAAAAATTATTTTGTCAATTGGTTTCCTCTTGTTTATACAGAAGCATCAATGGCTATGGTAATGAGCCATTGGAGAGATCTTGGTTGAAGAGTTTTGATAACTCATTCATAGTATCAAAGCCATGTCTAATACCCATTACTTAGCTTATTTAGTCATTTTGCATTGGATTTGTGGATCTTATTTTTCAATAATTATTGGTTGGAACATCCTTTGTAGCTTTTGGCATCATTTTTTTCCAAGCTTGGCATCCTTATGCTAAGGCTAGGCATTTGAGTCTTTTATTTCTAACTTTCTTGAAATCAGAGATTTGTTTTGTTGATCATGCACCATTGTAAGGCATTGAGTTTTTCTTGAATAACACTTTGAGGTGGAGTTTGGGACATTAGTATTAAAATTTACAACACCAATTTCACTCATTTTTTTGAATTTTAGTTTTGAACTTTTCCTCCATTGTTTCTACATTAAAATATTAAATCTATTTATCTTTGGCATTGGTTTTATGTGATTTTTGAGGTGTTAACTGAGATCTAGTACCTTTGTTTCCATCAATAGCATTGCAATTTTTTACAGATCTACCAACATTAAAATTGAACTTTGGTGTCCATCTGTAAGCTTGTTTGTTTTGTCCTTAGTAGTGCTTTGCATTGGGAGAAAAGGCATTGAAATTCTTAGATCTAAGTAAGGAAGCATTGGAAGGAGTTACCTTTTATTTATTTTTTCAAATTTTCTAGTAAACCACAAACTAAGGCATTTAAAATATTCAGTCAAACCTAGATTTGAGACGTTTGGAAGAGAAGGCATTGGATCTACTTGCTATCTGATTGAAAAGGCATTGACTAGATTTGTAGTCTCTTGTTGGGCATTAGAACTTTGCTTCTAGACATTGGATTAACAGACCTCTCTGTTGAAATTTTGCATTTGGATCTATAGATCCAGCTATGTAAGGTCATCATAGAGGTGAGAATATTAGCATGGGAGCTTAATTTGTTTACAAATCTGATTTGATTGATATCCCTTTGGCATTTTTTTCTCTACATGGAGTGTTGGAAGGAGGAATGGTTATTTGTGACAAACCTGATCTCATCTTGTAAGTGGCTATCTAGGATTAAGACACCAAGATAAAAGTAAAACATCTTTTTCTCCTCTCAAAAATAACCTATTAATTCATTATTTGTGTTAAATAATTGAATTTTTGCTTAAAGAGGAAGTCAAAATCACCTACATGCATCTCGAGGTAACTAGAAGGTTTATCTTTCACTTTAGTTAACTTTTTTAAGTCTATGGATAAATTTTGGTTCCAATGAGTGGTTGCATGACTATGTTTGTTTTTGATTTGGTCTCAAAAACTAGTTTGTGTCATTTTTTAATTGTTTTGACCCATTTTTATAGGAAATCAAAATGCTTATAAATTTTAAACCATAACTTAGATTTGAGTTCAAGTTTTTAAAAAAGTGCACTTTTTTTAATCTCTATCCATTGGTGTCATTAAATTGTAAAAATTTACTATTTTATAAAGTGTCACATTTTGAGAGGTCTCTTCTCATTGGTTGTGTTGCCTTTGCTTATGATTTGTCATGACATTTTAGTGGTGGAATATTTGCTATGTTGTGAGAAATTTTAGAGGGATTATTAATTATTTTACATGTACCTTATCTCTTTCATTGTTAAAATATCAAAGGGTGAGGTCCAGTATGGCAAGAGGTCAGACCTTCTCACATGCAACACAACCTTCCCTCTTTCTTCTTCTCGTTTACATTGTCATCATTTGTTGCACTCATGGATGCATTTTTAGTTAAATTATGTCCTATTATTGAGTGTACATTGTCACTTCTATGGGGATTTTTGTGTTATGTGCCCTATACTATACTTTGTGCATGCATCTCAAACTCATTTTCAACTGAGTCTAACACTTTTTTGCATCTACTTTGCACATTGTTGTTTGTTGGCTACTAATATGTTAGGACCATTTTTGTCTAAGTATGGATCTATGATAACTCAAAATATATCTTAGTACAAGGTGATTATTTGTAATTATTGTTGTTTTAGCACCTTTTCTGCCAATTGGAGGAATCTTCATAGATCTTGCACCAACTGGCAGACAGTTACTTAATGCCTATGTTTTTAAGGGCATCTACGTAAGTGGCTTCACATGACAACTAGAATGTAAAGGGTGAAATGTGATGGAGCTAGGAGAATGATCAACCAAGGCTCTAGCTCAACACCTGATGTGTGCCCTTTACCCTGGCATGGAGATGCTTATAAGTTCTATAAAGACAAGCTCAAACCAGTATGTAAGAGAAGTGACTTTGAGATAGTGAAGTGCTACAGAATTGATTCTAGACATAGTAAATTGAATTCCATTAAAACTTAGGACTAGCATGGATACCTTTTAGGCTCCCCATTATAGTGCCCAAGCTCGTCTATGAGCCTCTAGACCTTTAGTAGCTTTAGATGAGCATTTGCTCTATTTTATTGACTATGTACTCCATTTATCTAAAAAATGTTTAATGTCGAATGGTGTTGCACTTCAATGAGTATTGATCTAGTATAAATGGTTATGGTAATGTTCATTGATTACACAATGTTTGTAATAGTGGTAATGCTTAAATTTAATAGTTGAATGTTAAGTTCCAACAAGCTTTCGATCCAGCTCATTAATGGCATCTCTATGTAAGTGAAGATGTCAGCATATTGTATGGAAATACTCTAAGTGTAGGAAAGACCCACACCAGTGATGATATCCATGATTAAAGCACTACCCTAAGCATGAACCCTTGTCATAAAGTAATTCCCTTGACCAATCTTAGTACCGAATGTTCCTAAGCCCAATAAGATAAAAGCTTATGCCTTTGAGATCCTAGAACCAACCTAATATAAGTTTGTGCTCCTATTACCATAATAAGTTCCTTAAATAGGCTTTACAACTATAGATAGTTAGACTCCACCCATAATAGCTTGTACCAGTGAACATGCCAATGCCATTGTTGTAATGACCAAGTCCCTTGAAGAATGAGTTGTATAATAGCACGACTAGCCCAAATCGATCCCTAGTTCTTTATATATTATGATTTGAGTGAGAGCATAAGGCTTGCACCTTATGTGAATTGATTCTATTGCGTTAGAGTGATAAATGTTGAGTGACATAGGTTTATTCTATGATTGTGCCTAGTTGTCACAAGCCTAGAACTAACTTGGATAGCCAGACAAGCACTTGATAAAGTACATGAGATAACAACCAACCCTTTTCTATAACATTTTGGTTTCATTTTTGAGAAAAATGTTGAGTTTTATTATTGTAATTGTGTAATAGAATAATGCTCTGACTCTTCCTTGAGAACATCAAGCACTGGTTACAACAGGTGGAAGATAACTTTGTGCTAAAACATCCATTCTATAAAGAACAAAATTTGTAAAAGTTAGTCCAGAACAACCTGTATGATGATATGTATGAGGTCTTATTTTGAAAACTAATTAAGCATGTGTATTGATGGATGGATGCTTATTGCTACCCATATAAGACAAAGCTAAAGACAACACCTTGATTGGATGAATTAGTGCTTATAAAAGCTTGAGAACCTTGATTCCACTTGGACTAGACCTATAGACAGATGGTAGCAAAGAGAAATGAATAGTTACATGCTTGAGTTTGTAGTATCGATGTACTCCTACCCTAAAAAAGTAGAGTATCAATTCTTGTATGAGCCCAAAGGCACATTTGTGAAATAATTTGACACAAATATTAAGAAACTAATGGTGGATTATGGCTTTGAAACCATAAAAATGGAAGGCTAAAATTATTTCATGTATGAGCAATTCAATGGGGAAGAATGGGATATGTAGGTGGAGTTTAATAGAGGGGGATGAGTAGATTTACACGTGAGAGCTCAAGCAATAGACTTATAATAAAAGAAGACATAAGATGATGGAAGATCTAGAACTTGGAAGTGTCGAGAGAGCCCATATTAAGTGAGAAGGGCATGGGGAAGGATCTCTTGAATTAAAGCAACATGAGGAGAGGAATAATGAAACCATAAATCAAGCTCACTTATTGATGAGTGAATAATGAACTAGGTCCCTATAGAATTTGACCATTAGAGATGTGCTACAAGTGCCTACCCCTTTGAACCTGTGGTGATAGCTCATGCACTAGATCTCTCATGAGAAGAAATAAGAGTGATAACTGACCCTATTTCCCACATTAACTTTGACCATTTTACAAACTTAGACTATAATTTTATGATTAAATAAGTTATTCCTTGCAAAAAGATAAGTGATGATACCTCTAGACCTTTGGGCACTAACTTGATAACATAGAACATGAGTTCAATCATTCTAGTTCAATAAATTTCAATTGTACAGACTGGGAACAACCCATAGGAAGTGGTTTGGCACCACAAGTGAGTAGCATCATTCCATTGACTTCAATAATGCCAACCATAATAATGAGTTTGACACCCAACCCAGTGATTAAAGGCATTAGAAGACCACTACCAGGACAAGTACCAGGGGGCAAGCACCTTAGATGCTAGCACACACCCCCCCCCCACATCAAATATATTATGAGATGTAAATTCACTTGTCATAATATCATGGCATGGAAAATACCATAGAGCATGTGTTAAAATGTGAGCTTCAATGACGTGCTCAAGGTATAGCCTAGTTAGAGCATAAGGCAACATAGTGATATCTTTGCTTGATTGCACTCATACCTAGTATAGGAAATTTGATCGTAACTAGGCTATGATTGATTATGACACCTTGAAGGAAACATTTCTAAAGGAGTTCAGCACACCCAAGTTTGAATAGTAGAGCAATGCCACACTCAAATAAATTAGCCAAGGGTTATCAAATAACATACACTTGTATGATGCTAGGTTTAAAAATTTTCTTTACAAACTTCCTTATGACATTCACCTCTCCCATCATATATAATGTTCATTGGAGGATTTCTAATACAATTTAAAAGAGCATTCTTTATGAAGACATTCACGAATTCTCAAGAAGTGCTTGAAGCTACACTTAGATCTAAGGCTATCAAAAGCACTAATATTGGGGTTAACCCATTTATGGAAGAATAGATTGCATCTAAGGCTAGCCAACTCCAAAAATTGACTACTAGTTCATCACAAGATGCTCAAAGTGGATTATGGTGCATTGACTAGGAGACAGAAGGCCAAAATAATAATAACTATCCTTGAAGGAATGTGCACATATTGCTTCAAATTTATGATGTTTGTCACAAGACATATGATGTTCACAACTACCATTTGTTGCAAAATGTTAGTCATGTTAACACAACCATATATTTTTTGTTATGTGATGCCTACACTCATACCACAATTGATTACCACATAATTGATGAGATGCACAAAAATATGGAGAGAGGCACATGGCAAGTAACTACAATAGTTGGAGGGTAGGAAATCCAAGGAAATAAGGGCTATAGTTAGTATAATGTAGGCTATGGCTAGAAAAATGTAGGATATGAGATGCAAAGAGGCACTAGAAGAGAGGGTGGAGGATGCAGTGGAGGAATATTACCATCATGATCATGTTACAAGTATAAGTTGATCAAGCACTATTAGTGTGACTAACCTACATATCTAACGTGTGGGTATTGTAGAAGAACACACAAGGTCAAGGAGTGCCCCAACTTATATAAAAAAATTAAACCAAGGCCAATCTAGTGAAAAAAAAGGTGCAAGAATGATTAGGTGTGAACTTAAAGTGGATAAATGTACTCTAAAGACATAACCAACCCACACAAATCCAATCAAAGTGTAGGAAACTACTCATAGTGGATTCACCACTTAGCCACCAATTATTCCAATACCAAAGTTATGCTTGGAATATGGGGAACTAACTTGTACTTAGTACATCACGTATCTTGAACCCAAAGTTACACCTTACCCTCACCCTACACACCAGAAGGATATCTTGTAACAAGCCATGAGAATTATCCAAAACCTATAAGGAGAACTCCAACAGGCATGAGATCTAGAGGAACAAGTTTTTACCTCTTGTAATAAGTAAGATAACTAAGAGGTTGAGGTACAAGAGGTAATGGAAATCATGTGCCTCCTATAGACATAAGGGATGATGTCCTTATTAAAGATTTTGTTTTTAGAGTATGCCAGGAAGAATCTAGTTGAAATTGTTGCACCATGCATGGAAAGGGTGTGAGAGGTTAGGCATATACATAATTCAAAGTATGATCAAGAGCTCCTAATGAATGCCACCATTTATGGATGTTTTGTATGTGAGTTCCTTATATACATAAGTATTGAGGTTAATATCTTGATAAGGAATGTATGGGATAAGATGGGTAGGCCAACCTTGAGGCCTTCCCCTTATGTGTTTTTCATGGCCAAAAAATCTAGGACACAACCAATCACAATTATAAAAGGCATCATTATAGATATTATGGGTACATAATTCCATGCTGACTTCAAAGTGATCAAGTTGGTTGAGCAAGATAATTATCCAACACTCCTAGGTAGGCCATGGTGTTATGCAAAATAAAGCTGACATGCACTTTAAGAAGTATTATATGAATTTTGAAAATGGCAAGGAGAGGGTTGTGATCCACCTCTCAAATGACCAAGGAGCCCCTTATGTTTAAAGTGTTGATCTTGAGGATGAGATCAACCATATCTACAACATAATGGCACAAAGTATTAAGACTATCAACCCCAATGACCAAGGAGTGCTTTTTTGATATGATGGAAAATCATCCTCAGACACTACTAATGTAGGTTATGACTAATGGCTCAAAAAATATTATGAAACCACAAGTTGGAGGTGTCATGGAGTGAGTGCCAAGGTACCAAAACCTATGAGGACTGATTGGGTCTAGATCGATCACACTTTACAAATAACGGTCCCTTATAGTAGCAAGAAGGGAAATAAAGTGTTTCACCTAAGTAAATGTAAATTTGTAGCACTCCTAAAATATGAGGGGAGCAGTCTTGTAGAAGAATATGTTTGTGACCTAGAATCCTACATCATAAAGGAAGTAGATAGGATGGACACACTAGTGTATACTTTGAGAATCACTACTGCTCATTGGTGGGTAGTGCAGAGGCATAGCTTACAAAATTGGCAAGATGTAAAATTAACCATCTACACAAAATTCAAAAAAATTAATGAGGACCTGGACATTTCTCCATACTCTATAAATTCAGACCTAATAGTGCACATCACTTGTGTGAAGAAACAGGGATTGACTGTGGCAAAAATGCCCTGAGGAACTTGTGGGTGCACACCTTCTATAGAACCTTGAAGATGTGGGTGTAAGATTGGTATGTGGTCAATAAAACACATTGTAATATATCCATTTTTGATGTCTTGAAGGATAAGTTTGTGCACACCTTGTCCTTTTCCTCACATAACTTTGAATTGATCAATCCAGTCAAGTCATTCAAAGGGCAGTGTTTGAGGAAATTGCAATCTTAGAGGTGTGCCTAAAATATATGTTTTGGGATAAAGGATTAGCACTCCCAAATTTATTTGAATATTAGGCACTCAATATTGACTCAAGTGATGAATATATGGATGTCTAGAAAGTGCAAAATTAGACATCCTTAACAAGAAAGAGGAATATTGTTTGCTAAGTGGATGATAGTGCCCTTGATAAGGAAGACCCTAATCATCTCCATATCAAAACAATTGAAGGGAGGAGGCAAGTTGAGGACACACATCAGGAGAGAAGTGATCCCTATCACACACCACTCAAGAACACCTAGGTTGATATCAATGTAGAAGGAGAACCAAAGATGGCTATTCTGGGTGCATATTGGTCCAACACAGAGCTGGTTCAAATTATCAAACACCTGAAGGAGTTTCAATATTTGTTTCCATGAAACTATTGGGACATGAAGGGAACCCACCCATCCCTAAAATAAATGATCATAAATCTGGTGGATTGTGTGTGACCTATCAAAAAACACCCCTAAAAAATGAACCCCAATCTCTGTGACAAAGTCAAAATAGATATTGATAGTATCTAGCCACAAGAGTGATCTAATTAGTGCTAGAGTCATAATAGATGATCCCAATGGATATTATAATTAATAGAGATGGGTACATCCACATTTGCATGGATTACCAACTATTAAATGTCACTTGTGTCACTGACCCCTTCTCGATTCCATTCACTAATAAAGTCTTGGATGGAGTCACAGGCTACAAAATCTATACTTTCACTAATGGTTTTTCTAGATACCATCAAGTCCAAATTGAAGAAGAGGATAGGCCTAAGATAACTTTTGTGATATAATGGGGGTTGTTTCACATATAATGTGATGCCCTTTGGGCTCAAAAATGCACCAAACATATTTTCTAGATTGGTCAACATTGCATTCAAGGATTTCATTCATAAGTTTCTCTAGGTGTACCTTGATGATTGGACTATGTATGGGCTCGAGAGAGACCATTATGATAACTTTCACCTCATGTTTGATAGGTGTCGATAGCTTCAAATATTATTGAACCTTAAGAAGTTCATCTTCATGACACCATTTATAACCTTGTTTGGACACATCATTTGTAAAGATGGTCTACTTGTCAACCCTATGAAGATTGCTACTATTCTACATTTCTAGACCCCCTTCCATGCAAAAAGATTTTTGCACCTTTCTTGTCCATTATGGTTATTATAAAATTTTTATAAGGAGATATGCAAGGGCACAATGCCATTAGAGGAGCTGTTGCACAAGGATGGTCCATTCCACTAGGTTTTACTGCAAGAGGATGCCTTTGAAACTATGAAGCTCAAGTTGGATAACACACCTATCCTTCAGTTTCCTAACTAGATGATTCCATTCCATGTCCATGTCAATTCATATATATATATATATATATACAATTGGCACTATTCCAATGCAACCCAACAAAGGTAAGATGGATCATCCTATCTCCTTCACAAGTCATAAATTGATCCCCATAGATAAAAATTATATAACTACTAAGTGTGAGGCACTGGTTATGGTCTACACCAGCTAGAAATTTAGGAAATACTTATTGGTGACCCCACTCATCATTTTCATTGATCATGAGGCACTTAAGTACCTTGTGAATAAGACCATTCTCCATGGGTGCATTTGTAGATGGATAGTTCTATTTCAATAATTCTAGTTCTTAGTTGTGGTGAAACCTAGGAAGAAAAACTCAAGACTAGACCATTTATCCTGCATTGATTCTAGTGATGTAGCAACACCCATTGAAGATGACATGCCATACATGAAACTCTATAGATTCTAACACATTCTTGAAGATTTCATAGAGATATACATATTTCTAATGTCTGGGTTTGTACCCCAGACCATGACCACCAAAGATAAAAAATAGGTCAACATTTGTGTCGCCCCCTTTCAGATCATTAATGGGTATTTGTATAAATTAAGTTGAGATGAAGCCTTACACTGATGTGTTTTATAACATGAAAGGGACTCTATTATAGATAAGGTGCATGAGGGGATCACAAGAAGCCATTACACTGGAGACATAATGACACATAAAGTATTGTAATTAGGCTTGTGGTGGCCAAGCTTATTCCAAGATTTAAAGGATTATGCTAAGGCATGTGACTTATGCTACCACATAGGTAAGTTGAACTAATGGGATGAGATTCCTCTCATCCCCATTATTTCCCATGCACCATTTGAAAAATTGGGCCATTGATTTTTTTGGTCTAATCACTTCTATAGCAATGCACATAGGCATAAGATATATTTTTGTAACCAGTAATTATTTCACAAAGTAGGCCAAGGTAACACCTACTTAAAATTACACTACTACCACTATTTCATAATTCATATGAGAGAATATCATAAGTCACTATGGGTGCCAACTCATTTTAAGTAATGATAGAGGAACACACTTCCTCAATAAAACTATGAAAATATTGCTAGCTAAGTACATGGTGGCATACCACAAGACCACCCCATATCACCCTTAAGTAAATGGCACAACCGAAGCATTCAATATGATATTGGGAATGTTCCCCATAAACATATGTGATTTTGGTCACAAAGAATGGGATGATCAAGTGTCAGAAGTTCTACGGGTATATCGCATAACCCACAAGTGCTTGAACAAGGCTACACCATTTAAATTAGTGTTTGGTACAGAGATGATTCTACCGATGGAGTTCTTGGTGCCATCATTGTGCATTGTATGAATTGGTCATTTAGATAACCAATAATTATTGAGTGTGAGGTTGGAGGACTTAGAGTAGCTGGATGAAGTATGCACCCAAGCAAGATGGAGCTAGCAGATCAAGAAGGTGTACCAAAATTTATGGCATGACAAGCATATTAAGCATAATGTACTAACTAAAGGAAAATTCATATTGTTATATGATTTCAAGTACCACAAACAACCAAGAAATCTACAAATTAGGTGGATGGGCTGATATGTCATCCATAGTATTTTGGAAACTAGTGCATGCAAGTTACAAATGTTGTTTAGCAAAATGTTCCCTAGACATTTAAATGGCAACCAACTAAAGCCTTATAGGCAATAATATGGTGTGTACACCATCAAAAATTAGTTATATTATGCTGACACAAGCCAGACATTTACTTATATTTTTTATTGTTGTTATTGTAGAGTAAATAAAAGATACTTTTAGGCCCAAAAAATAAATATTCTGGCACTTCTATGCATAATTCCAGTCAGGTGAGTCAAGCACAAACATTTTTTGAAGTGCCTAAAGCTAGACACCTAATTTTTTGGGTACATGAAACTTTCTAAACTTTGAAAATATGAGTACCAATTAACAAAAGGAGGCACACATGATACAAATGCATAAGAGGTAGAAAGAAAACACACACTATGATTGTGTGCAAAGATCAAAAGTATAAATTGAATCATTGCAAGGCTAATGCAAAGTATTTATATGGGGTAGGACAGGCCTAGGAAAAGAGATGAAAGCACACATAAATTAACCAAGACACAAAAGCATGCTTGAAATGAAAATGCATTAGGAAAAGAAGATGGAACCATGGAGGCTAAATCATGCACATGTGAGGCAGTGTGCCCAGGTTACCATAAGGAAAGCAAAGGCCACACCAAGGGAATAAAGCATATGATAAAGATCATTAGGACATGTTGGCATCCACCCAAAGTGAGGTGAGAAGTGACTATTTGAACTACATGTCACTTCACCAAAAATACTGTTAAAGGATTTATTGATGTGACAATAGAGGCACAAAGATCTACATTGAATATGTAGGTGGCAATAGATTTTCATGGATTTCATGGGATTTTGAAATTTCTAAGAACTCTAGATGTTGCCACATCATTAATCACCTATAATTAAGAAGGTAGTTGAATTAAGGGTATAAACAACAAAGGGCCAACTAGTTTAGGTTATAAACCTCAAGATAATTTGTAACCAAAAATGTAAAATAATGAACCAGAGCCAAAATAGCAAACTAGAGACAAAGAAATAAAACATTACTATAGTGAGACCTTAAGTACACATAGATGCCAAAAGTGAATGACTGAATAGAGATAGGAATTACATTCCCTTTGAGATTGACATAGAGAAGTGTGGGGCATGAATTATGCAAGAACCAGGTAGTATAAAACTAGAGTGATGTCAAGGCTTCCATTAACAACAAGTGAAGCTTGAGAGCTGAAGTCATAGTTACAGTCACAGATCCCATGACTATGTGGAACACCAACAAAATTACAAGCTTTAGCAAAGTAAATAGACCATGCTTCAACACCAGCCAGTTTAGAATGGGGAAGAAGTGCATGAGTTCTAACCCATTGTAGGCACAAGAGGGTGTGGATGATAGAAGAAGTAGATGTATTAAAGAATAAACTACACCCATTAGAGGGATTTAATGTTATTGAGGTTGATCTAGAGTCACTTGCAAAAAATTCCTACTGGGAGATGCAGTTTCCTAAGGAGGTTGTAAGAGGAGAGATTTGGACATATTTCATGCACACCTACCAGCTCAAAAAATACAACCAATGCACCTCAAGTAATGCAAAATATTTGGCACAAGATTGGGTGGTTGATTTGGGGGCCAAGAATGAAGTAGGCACAACATTATTCGATGTCTCCATCTAAGACAAACTTACAACCACCGATGTAACTACCTCTATGAGTTGTCATATTTTAGGAAGTTAGAGGAACTCATATAATTATTCCTCTCGTGCATCCATGGGTACCACTTCTACTTTATGGGGAGGTACATGTGGTTATTAGCCAGCCTAATTAGCTTAATCATTAGGCTCCCAAACTCTAATTCAGACATCTACTAGATGATAGTAGATGATCTTGGAGTTGAAAGGGTCAGGAAAATCATGGGGTACTACAAGGGAGGTTTTGCATTCCCAATAAAAGACATTAATGACCTTAGAACAAGAGTAGTTGTGTGCTTCATGAGCTCCAAACTTGTCTCCAATAGTCGATGGATAGACATCACCAAGACCTACCTGTGCATCACCTACCACATGCGGTAGGGGTAAAATTTAATATAGAAAAGTTCATTGCAGAGGAAATGGTGAAGAAAATACTTGAATGTTATACAATGTGAGAGACCTTCTGATGGGGGTATATGTTAATTTTAATTGTGATAGAGGAGATCGGCATGCTTAATGGTGATGAAGATAACCTTTGGGTCTTCTCTATGCACTAGGACCCCCTACCTTCTCCTAGAAGTACAAGACTAGAGTAATGGGGTGGTATGCCCAATATATCAAAGCATTTAGGGAAGAATGGTGTATCCCAGAGGAGCTCCCCCAAAATATATTTGGAATAGTAACCTTTATCTCTATGAAGCACTTATATGTTGTGCACTTAGTTCTCATAGATGAAAATACATCTGATTGGTTGAAGCTCTCCTATGTATTTTCAGCTAAATACTTTAGGGATACGCTTAGAATAATTCTTGATGTGTATTAATTAGACATCCTAGTGAAAACCATGGATTTAGAATGAAGCGGGTTGTAACACCAGTATGTGCACCTAGGAAGGAAAGCAACCAAGGATGAAGAGGATGACTCAGATCATACCAACATCCATCCCCTCCAAAAGGAAGTCATACTTGGGTATATCCACATTCTATACTATGAGATGAAGCTAAGAAAGAAGGGTATGAGCACGGAGAAGGACTATGACCTCCCCCTTTGGATTGATGATGAAGGGAAGTTGGCATCGATAGTACAAAAGAAGTCTCCCCAAAATAAAAATGGGAAGACACTTGAGGAGATGTAGGATCACATCATATTGAAGATAACCTCTAGAGATGAGGCCACTCCATCCATACCAAATAAGAAGTGTATGGCCTTCATGCCAAGGATTGCTTTGCCCAAGCCAAGGGAAAATAAAAAGAAGTCAAAGGGACTAGTTGAAATACCCAAAATAACCTTGGTAGAGATGGAGGCAAAATAGGCACATAAGGAATTAGAAGCGCAAGAGACACGTGAAGAGATAGAGAAGGAAGGAGTGATACAATTTTACATCATCTAGGAAGAAGTCATATAAGAGCCTAGAACCAAAGAAGTTTAGGAGGCCCTCCAAGGTGGCATTACCACGACGCTTAGAGAGGCAAAAAAATCACCCAATACCTCATCCAAATATCCCTCCACACAATCTCCACTAATTGAGGATGAAAATAAAATATGGTGGAAGAAAATAGGGCTCAATGAAGAAGAAATAGAGATGGCACTGGAGCTAGGAAAAAAAGAGCGGCCATGAAGACATCCGGCATGACCCAGGAAGAGATTGACAAGATTGAGGTTGAAGAAATAAGGGATGAGGAAGAAAAGACTAAAACAATAATAAAGAGGATAAAGGTAAAGAAAAATAATGCTTAGGAGGAAAGGGCTAAGAAAGAAAAGGAAGAGAAGAAGGTTTCTATAAGTGTGAAACTGATGAAGGAAAAATTAGTAAAGGTGTCTAATGCCTCCACCAGTATAGAAGAATAAGCTACACCATAAGTGTGCCCAAGTGATGAAGGGGTATTTGGAGACAAGGAAGATGATACTAGTGCCTTGAAAGAGAAAATATAAAGCACTAAAGAAACCTAGTAGAAATAAGAGGGCAAAGCTGGTACTGAGGTAGAAGAAGAAATCGACCAAGGGAACAAGTATAAGGAAGAACCCGTACTGGAACAAGAGGAGGGAACCTCAGAGGGAAGCACTATAGAAAGTGTTAGTATGATGAAGAGGAAGGAGAAAATATGGATTTTGCCATCACTGAGGAAGAGGGCATTGAGCCAAGCCTAAGAGAAAAGGTGTAGAAGGGGTGGACTAACAAAGATTATTATATGTTTGCGTACATTCCACCCATAGCTACCACAATAAAGATGCACCAACAGCTATCATTCACTTTTAATAGTTATATGGATGGGCCTCATTTTGAGGTGCCATAGAAAGCCATACTAGGCATAGAAGAAATAAAAGAAGGGCATGATTCCCTTCTTATAAACCCCCATGCAATGAACCCAATTAGGTTAACCAATGCACTCATCCATATGGCCTCTAAAGTAGCATGGAAGAACACCATTAATGATGCTAGAGATTTAAGATGGAAGAAGATCATGATAGAAGCAGAAGAGGAAGTAGAGGCCATGAAATTTAAAATGCAACAATTGGCTAAGCATGTAAATGAATTTGAGGCATCCCTCTTGGACAACATTGGCACTTCTAACTTCTCAAATGTTGACAAGGTGTGCATGCTAATGGAGAAAATGCTCCCAAGGTTGAAGGTAGAGCTAGTGCTAGAAGAAGAGGAGAATCCATGCACCATAATAAAGCAAGATCTAACTATAAAGATCAAAGAGGTGTAATACCTCTTCATGTAACTTTAAGATGGCATAGATGTTATTGATTCCATCTTTTACAACTTCTTAAACTAGGCATCATTCATAGACACATGCCTCAAAAAGGCAAAGGGAGAGAAAGAGAAGCTAATGGTGTGGGTGTACACTATGAGTAGATTAGAGTAAAACCAAATAATAGGAAAGGTCAATGCTTTGAACACTCAAATCAAATTCTAGGAAAAAATATTGGAATCACTTTTTCATGCCTTGCAAACCAAGGCCTATGAACAAGGAGAGTGTGCTAGAGTTCTGTATGCCAAGAGCATTGAAAGACTAGTCTGAGGGTGGACTAACAATTTTGTATGGGGAAAATGTTAGGCCCCTTTTTGGCTAGGTATAAATCTATGCCAACTCAGTATATATCTTGACATGAGGTGATCATTTATAATGATTGATACTTGATCACCTTTTGTGCTAACTAGAGAGATATTCACAGATCTTGCACTAACTAGCAGGTAGTTACTTAGTGCCCAAGTTTTGAAGGGCATATTCATAAGTGGCTATATGTGGTGACTGGAGTGAAAAGGTTGCAAGGTGATGGAGTTGGATGAATGATCAACCAAGGCTACATCTTAGCACTTGGTGTGTGCCCTCCACCCTAGCATGAAAATTCTTCTAAGATCTATAAATCCAAGCTTGAACCAATATACAGGAGATGCAACTTTGAGATAACAAAGATTTTTAGAATTGGTTCTAGACATAGTGAAGTGACCACCATTAAAACTTAGGACTAACATGGATGCCCTTGAGTCTCCCCATTATAGTACCCAACTCATTTGTGAGCCTTTGGTCCTTTAGTAGTTTTAGATGAGAAATTTCTCTTTTTTTTATGTGTACTTTGTTTATCTAAACAATGTTTAATGAATAATGGCATTGCACTTAAATAAGTATTTATCTATTAGAAATGGTTATGGTAGTATTTATTGATTGTGTTATGTTTGTAATAGTGGTAATGCTTAGATTTAATAGATGAATGATAAGTTCTAGCAAGCTTTTGGTTTAGCTCATAATGGCATCTCTCTGTAAGTGATGATGTAAGAATATTATATGGAAATAATCTAAATGTAGAAAGGACCCCATGCCAATGATGATATCCATGATTACATTTATATCCTAAGCATGAACCCTTAACATAAAGTAATTCCCTTGACCCATCTTAGCATTGAATGGTGCTAAGCTTAGTAAGACAAAATCTTGTGCCCTTGACATCCTAGAACCAGCTTAATATAAGTTTGCGATCCTACGACCAGAATAAGTTCCTCGAATAGAATTTGTGCCTATAGATAGTTAGAATCCACCTAAAATAGTTTGTGCCAATGTCATTTTCACAATGAATGAATCCATTGAAGAATGAGTTACACCAAGGCACTACTAGCCCAACACGGGCCCTGATTCTTTCTCTATTGCACTTTGGGTGAGCGCATAAAGTGTGAACCTTATGTGAATTGATGTCATTGTAGTAGAGTGACAAATGTTGAGCACCATGGGTTTATTCTATGATTATTCCTAGTTGTCACAAGCCTAGAATTGACTTGGACAACCAGATAAGCGCTCAATAAAGTAAATGACTTAACAACTAACCCTTTTATACAACATAATATCTTTTTGGTGTGTTTGCATATATCATGGATTTTTTTCCCATTTTATTCACTATTATATTAGCCTATGACATGAATTAGTACTTTGACACATTTATATTTGTGTCATGTCTCCTCAAGGTCCCTTTCTTAATGCCTCACCTTCTTTTATGGGGACACCTTTTTTTTCTCCCTTGTTTTTGGAGCATCTCTCATGATGGCTTAATGATAGGTCAATAGTCTCCTCATTTCAAGATATTTTGGTGAATCCTAGTATCTTCCTTGTCTCTATCTAGTGTGTTTTTGTGTATGGGTTATATTATACTCACACTAATTTATAAAGTGCCATGGGGGTTTTGCTGGTACAGCCTTGTCTACCTGCATGCATCTGTGTGCTTTATTTTGGGCACCTTTTTACTTTGTCATTGCTTTTCTTTTCCATCACCATTCCTACTTTGACTTGGTGATTATAGTGATTCAACATCCATGTATTTTGGCATTATGGATTGGCATCCATAGGGACACATGACTTCATGTTGCATCCTCTATTGTTAGCCCCAGCTTCAATTGAGTGAGGTGTTAGAGTATCTTTTACTCATGCTTGCTAGGTATGTATTATGTAGACTTTAGTCCCACATTGATTATTTTGGCTTGCATTTTATTTTACCTTACCTATATAAAAAAACACGATAAAACACTACATATATTTTGTTATAAGATCCCCTATTCCAAATAGTGTTAGATAAGTGACAACAAATTTAAAATTTGGATCTTTTTTTGGTGCAATTTATAGCTATTATTGTAGGGGGGTATAGGACCACCACCACCCCCCCAATAGGGGTTTAGGGGAAGTGCCCCAAAAGCAAAAAATCAAGGAGTCAAACCCATATTTCTAGGAAGATGAATTCCACCAAATTCTATTTTTAGGAAGGAAAGTCCTAATGGTATTTGTCAACTCTATTTTTAGGAGGAATCTTAACTGTGCTTTTCCGATTAGGTGTATTTATCTTTGTGGAGTTTACATGTAATCTACACAGTGAATTCACATGTAATATTTGCATATTATAATTAATAAAGCTTTATATCTCTCATCATAAATGTTTCCTAAGTTTTTCTAAGGTTTTACCACGTAAATCCTATGTTTTGTCTCATGCATGTTGAGTATTTTATTTGTTTGATTATCTCTATTATTACATTTTGTTATTTTTCTATTTGTTTAGAGTTTGTGGTTTCCCAAAAAATAGATCTATGCATCATAGATCAATTTGAGATAATGATGAATTATATATCCAAATATAATATCTCCTCTGTTAGGGTAAGATCAATACTAGATCTTCTCCTTATGGTATTCCAATTATCCTTACGCAGAAGGATGGGTCTTGGTGTCTCTACATAGAATATCATGTGATCAAACAAATCATGGTGAAGAAAGTGTACCCACTACCTTGCATTGATGTCCTCTTCAATTAGCTTCTAGGGATAAAATATTTCAACAATATTGATTTAAAATCAGGTTACCACCAAGTTTCAGTCCATGAAGACATCTCAAAGAAAAATTTTAAGACATGGGAAGGATTGTATAAATGGTTTTTAATCCCTTTTATCTTAACTAATGTTTTAAAAAATATTCATGTGCTTGATGGAGCATCTACTCAATGCCTTTCCCAAAGCCTTTATGATCATTTACTTGGATGACATTTTAATATTGAATGAGACTTAGAATGAGCATGTGGAGACCATCTCATAAAACTTATATAGCTTGAACCAACACAAGTTATAGGCCAAATTAGAATAGTGTGCTTTTGACATCTTTCATATTGAATACTCATCCTATGTAATAAACATCATAGGCATTCATGTAGATCCAAAGAATATCAAAGTGATCCAAGATTTGTCACTTCTGAGAAATCTCAAAAAAATTAAGCAATTTTCTTAGACTTAAAAACTTATACTATAGGTTTGTCCTTATTTTTTCCCATGTCATAGTATATCAACGATATTATGTGCACCAAAGTTATGTTTTATTGGACTCATGTGAAAATACTCACTTGTGATACTCTCAAGCAATACCTCTACACAATGCCTATACTCAAAATGCCTAACATTGCACATTTCTTTGAACTTCATATTGATGCATCTAACTATAGACTCAACATAATACTCATGCAACATGGACACATTACATATAACTCAAATATATTCAAGGACATAATTTAAAGGTATTATAATAATGAGAAAGAGTTTTACCTTATTGTTTAATAAACTAAGTAATGGTGTCACAATGTAATGTTCCATTTTCCCCAAATGTGATATTTTAAGAATACTAGTAGCCTATTTTATCCTTGTAGGCTATTTTTGGTGTTGTAAAGGATTTTTTTGTATAAAAATCACTATTTACCAAGTACTATTCATAGATCACTATTCATGGTGACTTGGCATAGTTTTGAGGTGGCATAGTGATGAGGTATCTTTGGAGATGTGTCAATGAACTAAATTATATTTTTAATTGTTAAAAAGGTTAGTGGGAGAAGTGGGGCACAATTCTCCACTTGGCCATGTGGAAGGAAAGAGCATGTGAAGAGATTGAGAGTCACATGGGAAAGTCAAAAGTAAATCTTGAAGATCCCTTGTACATGTGAGAGAAAAACCTCTTGCACACGTGGGAGACAAATTGATTAAAGGTCACATGGGGTCGCATAGAGTTGGTCAAAAGAAGAATCATGAATATCTTCTTGTACATGTGAGAGAGACAAAATGCACTATTGATGAATAGTGCTCTCACTTGAAAGTATGGCATAATTTCTAGCTTATTCTCCAACTTTCCTCCCTCTCTTCTCTCCCTTTCATTTATATATATGGAGAGCCTTCTCATTTGTAAATCATATTTAAAATCATATAAACCCCTTCTTTTCAAATATTGAACTTGTGTTCATATCCTCCTCTCTTGGATTAATTTCATGGAGTAGTATAATTGGTTTCGATGGAGAAAGATCCTTTCTAGATAGTATTGGTGATTCCATTCAGGGATTGCACATGGGATTCATTTAGAGTTATTAGTATTTAGTGGTGAAAGATCCTCCTTAGCTGGATTAGTAGTAGATTTAGTGTGTGTAGTTGTAAGTGTGTTAATTATATCAATATTGTGTCTTTTATGTAATTGATATATTTTTAGTTGGTAGTGTTCTTCATATTGTGTGTTGTAAGGATCTATAAAATTAGTTCATTTTATGTTATGTAATCTTTAGTATTATGTAAGGAGTTATATATGAGAAGTTGTCTATTGTATTATTCATTGTTGTAATTGTGTAATGCGTTAAATAATAATAAGTGTATGTATGTCAATGTAAGGGTGGGTTGGGAAAAGAATTTTATATTTTATTTCATTTCTATAAGTGTTAAGTTTATGTGTTTTTAGTTTATGTGTTTTTAGCAAATATCTCTATTTGAGATATTTCAGTGGTATCAGAGTTATGTATCCTACCAACCTGTGTAGTTTTGTGTTTGTAGATTTGGATGACTAGTCTATGAATCATGACATCAATGAGAAAAAAAAAGTTAAAAGAAAAGCTTTTCCATGTAAGAAGCTAAACTTAAAACTTTATCTCAGTCAAGGTATGCTCTTATCCATACTTTGGAGGAAGTAGAGGGTTATTTATCCATGATGGATCAAGCTTTTTCTCAAGAAATGTCAGGTAGTTATGACCCCTTCAATGAGTTATTTCGGGTGAACCTAAGTTATTGAGGCACAAATACAAGGATGTGAAACTTGCAGTCACCTCTTGCCTTAGTGAAATCATGAGCAATTTTAGCCCTTGAAGTTCCTTATAAGGATGACATAATGAGGGAAGTATTTCAACTGATTATGGAAAGTTTTCATGGTTTACTAGATATCAAAAGCCCTTATTTTGGTAAGAGGATACAAATTTTAAACTTGATAAAAAATGTTGGATCATGTGTTATTTTAATTGATTTAGGTTGTGATAATCTTATTCTTGAAATATTTCATCATTTCATAGCTTTTATTAGTGAGAATCATGAATAAATTATTTTTGAGTGTATGAGAGCCAATATGTCATTAATTTTGAATGAAAGTTATGATATCTCCCAACCAATATTATCCATGTTATTGGCTATTTTGAGACAAGAACAAGTTACTTCTTTAGTTGTATATTAATTAGTTTACAGTGTTTTCAAGCAATGTGAGCAGAAATTGACACCATACTTATCAGTTGATAGGATAGATGAAAAACAATCAAATTTACCCAAGCTGGATGAAGAGAAAGAGCTTGATAAGATCACCTTTGAGCTCCAATCTAATGAGGATTCACTATGGAGTACTCAAAGGACTATTCAAAAATTATAAATCCAGCGTGTTGTTGGTAGCCCAAGTGAGCCAAATAATGATGAAATGGAGGCCATTGAAGTTTCCAAATCAACATTCAGTGACGATTCAATGTTTGAGTATGGTGTTGCCATAACTTTTGATGACAATAATGGCGAGGAGGATATTGATTTTGAAGATCATGTTGCCCTTGAAAATGAAGATGCATGCTTTGAAAAGCCAAAATTAGACATGGGGAAAGCTTGTAGCATGGATATCCATTCTATGTTCTCAAGTGAATCCACACACATGCTTCCAATCCATTCACGCATGGAGGACATTATCAAAGATGCAAGATGTGAAGGAAATTAGAGAGCTTGTTTTTTATCTGATGGGTTTGTATCTTTTGCAGGTGATGATGTAGGGGCAATTAAGGCCCAAAGGTATGAAGATGGAAATATTCCAATTACTCTAGAGAAAGTATTTGTTATGTCATCACTTGGTGCAGGAATTCCATTCCATGATTATATTAGAGTGGTACAACAGAAACATGGTGGAGAGTTATAAAGGTTTGTTTGGGATCCTGGTGTTTGGATTCCTAAAGTTAATCATATTTCTTGAAGACAAACAATCTTTGGGAATGGAAGATTTGTAATGTCCCCTTTTTCCCGAATGTGACATTTTAAGAATACCGTAGTCTATTTTATTCTCATATGCTATTTTGGGTGTTGTAAGAATTTTTTTGTATAACAATCACTATTCACCAAGTACTATTCATAGATCACTATTCACATGTCACTATTCATGGTGACATGGCATACTTTTCAAGTGACATAGTAAAGAAGTGTCTTTGAAGATGTGGCAATGGCCCACATTATATTTTTAATTGTTAAAAAGGATGGTGGAAGAAGTGGGGTACAATTCTCCACTTGGCGATGTGGAAGGAATATTGAGAACATGTGAAGAGATTAAGAACCACATGGGAGCACATGGGAAAGTCAAAAGTAAATCTTGAAGATCCCTTGCACATATGAGAGAGAGACCCCTTGCCCATGTGGGAGACAAATTGATGGTGGGTCACATGGAGTTGGTCAAAAGAAGAATCATGAAGATCCTCTTGCACATGTGAGAGACAAAATGCACTATTGATGAATAGTGCTCCCACTTCAAAGCATGGTGTAATTTATAGCTTCTTTTCCAAGTTTCCTCTCTCTCTTCTCTCCCTCTTATTTCTATATATGGAGAGCCTTCTCATTCGTAAATCATCTTTGAAATCATATAAACCCCCTTATTTTGAGATATTGAACTTGTGTTCATATCCACCTCTCTTAGATTAATTCCATGGCATATTGTAACTGGTTTCAATCATAAAATATCCTCCTTAACTAGTGTTGGTGATTCCATTTAGGAATTGCACGTGGGATTAATTCAAAGTTGTCAGTCTTTGATGGTGAAAGATCCTCCCTAGTTGGATTAGTAGCAGATTCAGTGTATGTAGTTGTAAGTGTGTTGACTATATCAATATTGTGTCTTTCATGTAATTGATATATTTTCAGTTGGAAGTGTTCTTCATATTTTGTGTTGTAAGCAATTGTGAGAGTAATTTGTTTTATGTTATGTAATCTTCAGTATTATGCAAGGAGTTAGTTATGAGAATATGTCTATTGTATCATTCAGTGTTGCAATTGTGTAATGTGTTCAATAATAATAAGTGTATATATGTCAATATAAGTGTGGGTTGGGAAAATAATTTCAGATTTAAGTTCATTTCTATAAAGTGTTGATTTTATGTGTTTATAATTTATGTATTTTAGCAAATATCTCCATTTGAAATATTTCACACATCTTAAGAAAATAGATAGTTATTCAATTTTAACATAAGCCACTTATTTTCTTGCATGTGATAAATTGCACAAACTACACCATAACAAATATGGAATCATTGACTCTCTATGTTCTTACTAATCGTAGCAAAATATCTATGCTAATATCATCCCATGGATTCTCTGGTATGGGAAATGGTTGAAACAATCATGTGCTCTAACTTCTCATTTTTAATAACTTTTCGTAAAAATATTTACATGTGACTATATATATTTTATTTTATTGTGTGATTCATTTTGTTTCTTCGTCTTACCCAAAAAATTCAAACTGAACCTTTTTAAGGACTTTTTTAAATTTATGTTACATATCAAAGAGATATTATCATTTTTTTTCTATTAAAACCTAAATTGCTGGTATGTTAGTAAATTATTGAAAAAATTTGATGATCATCT
Source organism: Torreya grandis (assembly GCA_037957365.1). Lineage (NCBI taxonomy): Eukaryota > Viridiplantae > Streptophyta > Pinopsida > Cupressales > Taxaceae > Torreya > Torreya grandis. The sequence continues at coordinate 1,650,015 of JARHVA010003867.1, read as the reverse complement.
ATGAATTAGCATAATTTCCAACATTTTAAGCTCTTGCCATCAATTGAAGGAAAATAAAAACCATGGTGCTCCAATATATTTAATTCTCTTGTTCATCAACCCACAATCCATGGAATCCCAAAGGGAAATTGTACTCTTTTGGAACTTCCAGCTTGGTCAGTAAAGCATTTTTCTGTCCTATTCTTTGAGCATCTAAAATGACCAAGTAACATCTTTGCTCCCATACTGCATACTGAATCAAAACACAAACAGAATAGAATGCATTAGCCAGATGACACACAACATTTAACTCTATTCTCTAATTTTGTTTAATGACAAGCGAACTTACCTCCACAACCAGTATGTATCCATTGTCTTCTACAAAATCAGGTAGATTAGAAGAGCCTTTTCTTGACACAAAAATGGGTTCTCCAACAAAACATCGCTTTCCAGCACACCAAGTTGAAACAGAGTCTTCTATGCCCGCCAATTTTACCACTGTATCGAAAGGGAAGTGTTGTAAAGATCTGCGTCTTCCAGAGCAGGCTCCCACGTATGAATACCTGTTTTTATAGCCAGATACAGCTGGATTTATGGTTGGAAAATCACAGGGTTTTTTCCAGTCTTTGAAGGATTCCACTTTTGCAGAGCAGCCATTGTTATTATTATTTAGTTGTATTGAGATTTGAACCAGGCGAGGAGTGTCAATTTCTCCATTTGGAGTGATCAAGGAATGGTTATTCATGTACTCGGGATCGAGCCTTCTACGAGTCCAATCATATCCTGCACAGAAAAGTTCTCACCATGTTTGAGCTTACAAATAGAGAACAATTGACCCTTATTATTTTTGTTTCTTTTGTGGTATTTTGGTACAAACTTTGCTGTTTCCCAATAATTATAAGGTTATTGCGATTGGACAAATTTTTTATAATATCTCACTATAAATTGAAAATATATGCAGGAAAGAAAGAGTGTCAGGTGGTAAGAAAAAATTGTTGTGTTGCATATTAATTTGATTTTTTTTTTTTTTTTTCCCGTATTTTTAGAACATTCAATTTTGACTTTATTTATTAGTTGGATTTATATTTATATGATGTAATTATTAAGATTTTTTTGATTTTCAATATTAATTAATTGAATCTAAAGATTAAGTATTTAAAAAAAAATTTATAAGAATAATGGTTATATGAAAACACAAATAAATATATAAAAAAATGAAAACTTCTTGAAATTAAATTGAAAAAATAACATTTATTAAATTGAATATTCTTGTACATTTCTTTATATGGAAAAAAAATAAAAATTAAAGAACAAATATAAATCTAAATGAAGATTAAACAAGCTGTTGACTTTCTCCTTCAAGAAAAAAGAGAAAGCAGCAATGGTAGAACATTCTAATAAAACAAAACATTCTATTCGTATAGAATATAGCGACATATTTGTTTTAAAAATCATTGTCATAAGCACCATTTGAGGGAAACCATTAAACTGAAAAGTACATAGTTTAAATAAAGATCATAGCTTAAGCTTCAGTCAGTCATATAAATTTATTATTAATAATTCAAAAAAGGAATTGATGTAATATTTAATAAGTTGTAAATGTTATTTTTCATTAAAGTGAGTCTTGTTTGGTATTTTTAAATTGTACTAAAGTAATTTATAATTTATTGTGTTCACTTTGTTTTTAATGATAGTTTATGAAATGTAATAAAAAATTAATATAATAATTATAATTTTTTTTTAAAATAAATATTTTATTAATGATATTTATTTTATTTAATAATAATCATAAAACAAAAAAACCTTCTTATTACATAAAAGATAAAAATACAATAAATATTTATTAATGAAATAAATCAATCAATCATTTTGAATATCTTACTTTCAAATACTTTAAAAATATATTAATCTTTCATATAAATTTAAAATACATTTAAAATTAATAAAAACATGAATATTTATTCAGTCACCATATTAATAAAAATAAAAATATTATTTATTTATCCTATTAACTATTTAATATGAACTTTCATTTATTCCCCCCAAGAGTTTATTCATTTTATATCATGTAGCTTGTACTTATCACTTGTCCTTTAGTATTACACCTTTTAGTATTTTATTTATAATTTAATCCCAAAATTTTTGTTGAGTTTATGCAACGAGTGTTTGTGAATATTATTTTTAATTAAAATAAAAATAATGTTTAATATAAAATATATATTGAAATTAATGTATTTTAATAATATTATGTCACATAATTAAATCATAATAATTCAACGTATAATATTATTTTATTTATATCAAAATTATGAATAATTATTCATTTAGTTGACTTTATAATTATTCATTTTTTATTGTTAAAGGAGAAATAATTTGATTTATTTTAATTATAAATATATTATTATAAATAATAATTTATATATATCAAATCGAAAATCAATTTATATAAAAATAATAGATATAGAATATTTCATTTACATTAAATTTATAGTTATTTATTTTTTTAATTAAAAAAGAAATAACTTGAATTATTTTAATTATAAGTGTATTATTATAAATTAAAAAATTATTTATATCAAATTTACAATTATTTATTTAAAAAATAAAAATAATTTATATTATATATAAGACCATTTTATATAAACTTGTAATTCCACTTATTAAAATATAAATTATTACTAAGTAAAAAATACATATTTACACATCTTTAATAAATAAGATGATAATCTACTTTACCATCACCTACACAAATTAAAATACAACCCTTTCTTTATTATTCCTTTTTAATATTTCTTAAAATTCTTTAGAGTCCTTTTTTATCCTTTCTATTGTTAATACTCATGTTAAATTCTCTTTTAAAAAGTAGATCAACAAATATAAAAGATGCAAAATATTCTAATAGTTCAGCATATTTCTTACCGAACATTTTTTCGAAGGAGAACCATTTGTAGGAGCTAATGCAAGCTTGTACAACGATATGAAGAGTGCCTTCCTTTGGATCTATTATTTCTTCATATGCATTTGCAGTGTGCATTAACCAAAATTGGCTTCCTATTTGAATAGGGGTTCTCCAGTCCCTTTGTGTTGTTATTTTGTTTGTAAATCTGGGCAACAAGTAGACAGGAGTATGTGGATTGCTTGGATTTAGGCTTAGGGCTGAGATCATGGGCCTTAATCCAGACAATGCTGCTACTGATCCTATCACAATTGAATATGACAATCATTGACTAAATCTTGTCATTATTGATTCCACTACACAACTAAACTTAAATATTGGGTTGAGTAACTCACCACCAATGTCTAACTTGATTCGATTTCCAAAAATTATGTAATAGTTTTCAGTAAGGGCCCAGTCATGAATCATCATGTGGTCAATGATGACGAACTTTTTCTGTTGAACTAGATTCATGGACAAGTCAAATTCTGCATAGCAAGAATATAATATTTGTCAATAAAATAAATAGTCACATATTCTGTCATAAACAATCACCATTATATATATATATATATATATATATATATATATATATATATATATATATATATATATATATATATATATATATATATATGAAATGGTTTGGTGGTTTTCTTATGTTGGAGTGTCACTAATCCTACCAGCACGATGATCATGATGTGTCCTACTTTCTAGAAAATCTTTTTCAATATATTAAATTAGTATTTATTTCAAAAAATTTCATTGTTCCAATAGTTTTAAGAAAATTATGAACATAAAAATAGAACGAATATTAACCATCAAAGTTATTCTTCTTACCATAGGCAGTAAAGTTGCTTTGAGGAAGTAACATGTCTTCTGCATGACATGTCATGATAATTAGACGTTGCTTATTTGCATCGATCTTATAATGTGATAGCATTCTCTCTTTTGGCATCTTAAAGATACCTACAACAACAAAAATAAAATAATAATATATTAAATTAGAATTAGAATAAGTTATAATAGTATTTAAATTAAATAAAAAAACATTTTTATGATATAATTTTGGAATTCATTTGTATAATTTATAAATTAATTTATATTATATTTAACAATTCCTAAAATTTACCTGAAAGTATGGGATGCAACAACAATGAGCTCATCGTTAAAATACTTTTCGTAACTAAATGGTTTATGGATGGCTTTTTCAAATTTGATTTTGGAATGCTATCTTCTTCTTCAATGTTATTTTTCTTGCCAGCTGATAAAAACCTATACAAAACAATATTCATGTTAGTTACCTACTTAAATAGGTTTCTTGTTTTGTGAAAAACTTTGTTTACCATCATCAACAATAACGTTTATGTTAATATGTAACATTTAAAGAATTATTGATGAACTCAACTTATTAAAATAATTTTTAAAGGATGATCATTGATTTTAACATTCTTTATACTAAATGAATTGAAAGGTTCAATAATTATTATAGAGTTTTTAAATAAATTTATTTGAATGATAAATATCAATTGAATTTTATTATTTAAAAAAAAAATTAATTGATGATAAATAGTCTCATTTCAAATATATTAGTACATTTAATTTAAATAAATTTATTTTTAAAAATAAACTCCAAAATCTACTTTTAATCAAAATATCTTCATAAATTTTAAACTCTTCTTAAAAATAAATTTAAAAATTAAAAATACAATTAAAAAGATAATAAATATTTAAAAAATTATAAATAATAAATAATCATAAAAAAATGTTTAAAAGCTTAAGAAAGTGATATATATATAATATTAGCACCAACAAAATACTATTATGATAATGATTAATCATAGATTATTTTAAAATAATTTCACTAAAAATAAATTTTCATAAAAATTAATAATTTAATAATAAATTGAATAGATTAAGTTTTATATATTAAAAATAATAATAAATTATAAATCAATTAATGAATAAATATATTTTATGTATTAGAAGGATTTTTATTGATCTTACGTAAACTGTTAATGTGTTAGAAAATAAGTATACTTTAGATGTTGGAAGGATTCTTGTTACTCTCACGTAAACTGTTAATACATTAGAGAATATTATAATATATTATCGTTGTTAATTAATATAAAAATATATGTAAAATTTTTAAATATTTAAAATTATTTTAAACTCTTTGGGGTTGATAGAACCAACTACAAGGACTCAAACAAGGGGGAATCATATGGGATAAGAATATTGACCTGAAAAGGCCCATTGTATGTAGAGATTGAGAGTCCACTTCGTAGGGTTGGCCGCCCTCCCAGAGGCACATCAGACGACCTGCCCAGCTCAAAACACTCGTATTTGCTGTATTTTTCATCACTTTAACGTTTCCAAATCTTTCGCCTCCTTTCAATACGGAGAAAGGCCCACGATGCGTGAAACGCCAACTCTTTTGCTCTTCATCGTACTCTTCCTTCCGAGCTTCTGTGTCGATATATCTGCAATTAAACGGCCTCATCAGAACATGCATAAGTGAAAATTTAAGTTTCAAATATCTATTCTAACATAATATAAATAATATATGAGTTTTTTTCACAGTTTATATAAGAGTGAGTAGTTGATTTTTAGGTGAAATTATGTGTATTATTTTGATTTGATGAATTTTTTATCACCATCTGTAATTTATAAATAAAATTTTATAATTAACTTTTTTTTAAAGATTGAATTAGATATCGAGAGATAACAAATGGTTATTTTGGTGTTGAAGTTATTTGACTGTTGGAGTGAACATTTTTTCTCCAACACCTTTCCTCAAATGGTCAAGTAACTTTAATACCAAAATGATCATTTGACATTTTTCGATATTTATTTCAATTTTTATAAAAAAGTTAGTCATAAAATTTTGCTTATAAATTTCATTGATAATAAATCATGGATGATGGTTCAAAACGTGTCCGATCAAAATAATACACACAATTTTACTGAAAAATCAACTAATCATAAACAATATATGTCTTATAAATTAAAAGAAAAAATAATAATTATACATACATTAACATCAATAAACACCAAAAAATAAAAATAATATAAATATGAGCTTAACTTGCTGTCACAACACACAGAATCTTGTTTGGGAAATAGACTAAACCGGCCTTATTCAAGCAGATAGATTAAGTTGAGTAAGTTCTCAAAATATATCACTTTTTGCATCACAAAACTGCCATGTGATATTTGTTTCTACAGATAATAAAAATAGACTGCCTGGGAAACTTCAAGCACCTCCCTCAATGTTTTCACAGGACAAAAAAATCAAAAAAAATCAACGGGTTCCTAATTTCAAAGGAAGATTCTCAAAATTTTCTGTTTTTATTATTTAAATTCTTTCGCTGGACCACCTGCCCATTGAATAGGGGAGCATTAGCTCCCTAAAGATAGCTTTTATTGATGCCACCAATAACTTCCAGTTATAGTTAGATTACATTTTATTATAAATTATTTTAATTCCTAAATTTTCTTTCCATGATGCAAATATGAATTATGTTGTTGCTTATGTATAAAAATTGAAATTTATTTAATATTAAATATATTTAAATAAATTCTTAGTCAAAATTAAGTGAAGTTAAATTTTTTTGTTTAAATTTATTGAAATTCGTTTAAAATTCATTTTTATTTTAATATTTTATATAAAATAAGTTTAATACATTCTTATAAGCCAAATTTAATTATATGCAACACTTGAATAAAAACACTATTTCAATTTACTAACTCAGAACATACTTGTCAATTTACCTGGCTGAATAAGAAACCGATCCAGATTGGATTCTGAATCGTCTGAGGTAGCCATGACCGTCTAAAGGATGAACAGAAGAACCATGATCATCTGCAAATAGCCCTGGTCCTCCCAGATAGTAAGTGCCTTCCAAATCAGCAGGCACACTGCCTTCTACCACCTTCAATACTATTGGATCCACAGCTTCAGACCGTTGGGACATAAACAAATACTGATAATCCCAAAAGGCTTGTACATCAAAGGCCCTATTATCACTTACTTCCACACTTGCAGGCCTCTCAATTGTTTTCTCTAATGTGGGTATTGTCCCATATCCATTTTTAGGACCTGATCCCAAAATTATGAACACATTTAATGTCATATGAGTGAACCCAAAAAATAAAAACACTTGCTAAACTTAAATGAAATATATATAGATTGTTATATATAACTCACAGGAGATTGTGTCCTTCGAAGTAGCTACTGTTGCTTTTATTACCAAGCTTGGTCTCATCAATGGCCGCTTCTGTGAATTGCATGAAAAATAGGCCGAGTTATATAACAAGGCCATAAGTGATCACTTGTCAATTTGATTGATCACTGCTGTTAATTCTAATTTTATGCATACAAATAAACCTAAACACTGATTTTTTTTTTAAAACAATGTGTTTTGGAGTGCGAGATAACCCAATTTTCTGCAGGCCAGGATAGATATAATCCAAGAAAGGATCTTATTCGAGGTAACTAGAGGCCTTCATTACACGACAAATCCAACTGAAAGCTTATTCCATTTTTGCAAAGATGGCATCTTCTATTATGCATAAACAGCAGCTACATTGTAACTACCTTAAACTATTCAAATTGATGTAGTGAAAGATGAACGTTACGAAATTTGGGACCCTTGTTTGTATCCCAGATAGTGCTCCAATTTTTATATTCTACCGACCATGATGGAATATGCAAGTCAGAGGCCAATTATAGAGAAAGCGTTGCATATATACCAAGCATTAATATTAAAAGGATATGGACCCAACCACAATGATTAGAGAAGCCATGACACACTGAGAATTGTCTGGTACTGCATAATATAATATGTAAGGGAAGGTACATAACATAATACTCTCTTATTGTCCCTTGTCGCATCATTTCTTAATTTAAAAGATTAGTTCAGGAAAAGTTAATTTATAATAATTCTGCATTACGATGGATATAACAAGTGGGACGGAAATTCCTAAACCATGTTGTCGATGATGCCTTTCGCAAGAGACAATCCATTTTGATTTTGGTAGTAACAAGAATCATGATGACGCTACAATGAGTAGACATGTTTAATCTAATACCGACCAACTTTTAGCATAACTGAGATGACATAGTGCATTCAAATAAATGAATTATAATGAGTAAAAAATTTACATGGTAATAATGTATGATTAATAAATAAAAATAATTATAGTAAATAGAAAAGGGTATTGTATAAATTTGAATCTCGAAATATTTAATTGGATTTGGGATGATTTGTATCTTTGAAATTGGATGTAATTAAAGAAGGTTGTGAGGAACATAAATTTCGATTCAAATAGGTGTTTGCAATATTACATTTTAATTGAGATAAAATACCTGAGACAATTCTAATTTTTAGATTTCATTTGTTTAGTTTTATTTTTTTTCACTTTCCTACTCACATTTTTCGCATTGTAAGTATATCTATAAAAAAAATTGAATTTATAACCCTCCCTCTAGCAGTTAAATCTTGCAAAGTAAAATAAATAAATTATTGAGAACCTTGATATCACAAAAAATACCTCTCATGCAACAAGAATATGCTCAATGTTAGATATTTAACAGTATTTGTGTGTGTGAATAATTCACAACACTTATTCATTATCAAGTGACTTTGAATTTAAAGTTTACAATATTGATGCATGTGCCAAATTCTCATGACTAAAATTAGAATGAGTAAGAAGAAGTGGATGGGCCCATCCATTTAAAAGAAGAGAGAGAAAAGGATGGCAAAAGCTTATATTGCAATTTCGATAGAAAGACTAGATGCTCAAACCCGGATCAAATGGAAACTATCTAAAAAATAAATAATTTAAGAAGTTCTGAATCTTAGAAATCAACTAAACAAATGATATTACTTGATTTAGACCAAATCAACTTTTACATAAACAAATATAAAAAAATAATATAAACAAAAAGTCATGTGACCATTTTAAAATACTACATAAAAAATTATATTGTACATTAAAGTGTGGGAGGCATAAACATAATATTTAAAATTTTAGGATGGTATTTAATGGATGACAAAGAGCCTCTTTTCTCAACATAGAATAAGATTAACCCAAGCCAATGTGATGCAGAGACCTATCTTCCAGAGGCCATCACTTTTGACTCATTTACCTGATTGAACTCTCATTCACATCAAAATGAAGATAAAGGAAAGAATAATGCATTCATAATCCACTTCACTAGTTAGGATCAAATCCAAGATGTTTAGATATCCATATAAGATCATCTAGGGGTTTGAAATTGCATTCTAATATTTTTAGTCATGCTAAAAATAGTATAAATAAAATAACTTTGTAACCAAACTTGAAATTGGGTTAAAACTCATTTAAAATTTTGAATTTAGTATTTAGAGGATATGTCTAAAATTTTAGGCCCATCCAAACTTACATACAAAATTTATTAAAAAAATTAAGCTGCTATTTATAGTAGGAGCAGTTAATTCTAGGTAGTTTATTATTATTTTTTGTTTGTTTGTTTGTTTGTTTTAAATTTTACATGTCAACTCCAATTTTGAGTTGAGGTTTATTTAAAGACTTTTATGTAATGATTTTATTCATTTTAGGTGAATCAATGAATATTATGGTTTTCGAGAAATTCTAAGTATGGTGCCTATTGATTTTTTTTGTTTTGCTAGTTTGTGGATTCATCATCAAAGCAAGATTGAATCATGGAGGTAATATCTAAGTGAAATCATATCAGGTTTTGAAATAATATTTTTGGAGAGTATTTTGAAATTGAATAATAGGTGTAAAGATGCCAAGAGGATGAGGAGGAATTGTTTGGATGAATAGGACTATGCAAGAGCTACAAAGGAAAGTGGAACAATTAAATGAAATTATCACAAATAAAAGACAAAGGTGAGAAGAAGATGAAACATAAGAAGAAATATATTATGAAGATGAAATTTATCAAGAATAAAAATGAGAACAACCACAATAAATGAAAGAGAGGATGGTTAGGGATTTAGAGGGAAGGCATGAAAGAAACAAAGTTAGCATTCTAAATTATGGAGGCCATTTAAAGACAAATAAGTTGATAGATTAGATAAAAATATATGGAGAAGTTTTTCAAATGGAAAAATCTAAGAGAAGATAAGAAAGTAAATTTTGCATGCATGAAATTGGAGGGTCATGCAATGATTTGGTGGATTGTTTCCATAAAGAGAGATAGAGAAAGGGTAAAGAGAAGATCAACACGTGGAGAAAATTACATAAAAAGATTAAGGAGAAAATTATTCCTGTGGATTATGCACAAACTCTATACATAAGATTCTAGAACTTAAAGCAAAAAGGATTATAGTATAAAATATTATACATATGATTTTTACAAGATTTTCATACGAGTGGAGTATGATGCAATGTAAGAATAGATGACCATAAGATATGTGAATGGTTTGAAGTTTTCCATTCAATATTAACTAAGCATGCATATAATATTTTTATGAAGGAAGCTTATAAATTAGCTTTGAAGGTAGAATACAAATAAAATAGATAGAATTTCAGAGGATCAACTGGGCCAAGAAGACAATCACCTCCAATAAGGGGATGAGGTGGCTTTAATTATACAAGAAGGGGATATCCATTTGGTGTAGATAATCAAGAGGATAATAAACAAGGGTTTCAATATCAACAAAGATGAAGAGGATTTCAGAGAGGCCAAAGCTATAGTGATTTTAGAGCGTGGTTTATTAATCAACATGGGTTTTATATTTGTTACATATGTGAATAAGAAATACATAGAGTGTTTGAGTTTATACACTATTATGAATAATAAATGAGGCAAGAGGACTACCCAAGAGTAAATTTGGTCAAGGTTGAAATAGAAGAACAAAATACAAAAGTTGCAGTAGTCAACATAGGATAAAATATTGTGATGAGGATAACAATGGTAGCTTCAAGGAAAGAACAGGTCCATAATAAAGAAGGTGGTGATTCCTAGCTATGTATAAATATTTTTTGAATAAAGTGCACTCATATATTCAAAGTAATTAGTGATGATGGTTGTTTTTAAAATATTATTCTAAATAAATGGTGGATAAATTAAGAGTACAACGTGAAAAGCATCCCTATCGTTATCAAATTTCATGGTTTAATAAAGGGAATGTTCATTTCATTAGATAAAAGGCATTTAATAAAGTTTTCTATACAAAAAACTTACAGATATGAAATATGGTGTGATGTTATTCTAATGGATGGATGCCATGTGTTTTTGGGAAGATGATGGAAATATGATAGTAAATTAATCCATGGAGCAAAGAATACATATAATTTTTATAAATGTTGTACAAAGGTAGTTTTATTACCTTTTAACAAAGAAATCTAGACAAAAAGCATGTTATCCATGAAATAATTTATCAAAGACATAAAGATGGCATGTAGCTTTTATCCATTAATAACAAATAAGGAAGACTTCAAGTGGTGAAAATACTAGCAGGAGCATCAGAAGTGTTGAAATAATATTTAAATGCTATACCTGATGAGATACTAGATGGTTTACCACCAAAGAGAGACATTTAGTATCATATGGACTTGATTCTAAGATTAGCTCTACCCAATAAAATAGATTATATAATGATTCCAATAGAACATGTAGAATTGAATGAACATGTTATTGAATTAGTGAGAATGATGTAGTAAGGGAGAGCATGAGTCTATGTGCAACACCAACATTGCTAACTCCAAATAAATATGAAACATGGAGGATGTATGTGGATATTACAATAATCAATAAAATAAATTTCAAATATAGATTTCCTATACCTTGTTTAGATGACACGGTGGATGTGCTTTCAAGAGCAAAATACTTTACTAAGATTGATCTAAGGAGTGGATACTATCAAATTTGGATTCATAAAGGACATGAATGTAAAACAACATTTAAGACTACAGATAACTTATAGGAGTGTAGGGTGATGCCATTCATATTATCTAATACACCCAACATATTTATAAGGGTGATGAACATAGTGTTGTGAGATTACATTAGCAAGTTTGTATTAGGTTTTTTTAATGATATTATGATATTCAATAAGAGTAAAGAATAACACCTGAACATTTGAGAATAGTATTATTTCTATTAAGAAATGAGAAACTTTACGTAGATTTGAAGAAGTGTAAGTTTATGGAGAATAGATGGATATTTTTGGGGTTTGTATTTTTAATAGATGGTGTAAGAATGGATGAATAAAAATTAAAGATAATTGTTTAGTAACCTATTTCAAAGAGCATCACATAAGTAAGAAGTTTCCATGGTTTATAAACATTTTATAGAAATTTCATTATTATTTTAGTAGAATTTTTACACCAATAGCATATTTCTTGAGAGGAAAAGAATTTGTGTGGACAAGGGCAAAAATATAAATCTTTGAATTATTGAAGGAGATCACATAAAAAACCTATTTTAACATTACTAAATTTTAACAAAGTGTTTTAGGTTGATTGTGATCCTTCACATGTGGGAATTGGTCATGTGTTGAGTCAATAATGAAGGACAATAACATATTTTAGTGAGGAATTGAATGAGGTAATAAATAATTATTCTACATATGATGTTTAATTTTATGCCATTGTAATAATAGTAAGACATTTGAGGCATTCCCTAGTGCATAAGGAGTTTATCTTATTTGATCCTTGCATAATTCTTGTGCAGCCAATCTTACTCCTAATTCACTCTACTCCATAGGGCATGCACCTATCACCCAATATTGTACACTCCTTACCCAAAGTTTAATCAAAATCATATACACAAGTCATGTGCCTTATCACAAACTTATTCATACTCACTCCTTCACACTTTCTTACTCACATCCCCATTCACCTTAGATTAATATGTTGTAGCTCATAGTTTCATGCACCTAGCCACTTCTTGGAATCCACAACACATCCATGTGTTGGCTCACCTCGACCACGTGCTTCAAGGGATTTATGAATTATCATCTAGTTTGGAAGATGAACTGACATAACCATCTTCTTGGTAATTTAAAATAGTTGTAACCACTCTTGTGTTCTAATTTTATAAGTATGTAACATAAACATCTGACCAAAGATTGATGCTCCACATAATCATAACACAAATAGAATGCTTTTCATATCTACTCTATAAAACATGCACTATAGCACATTGTACCTATCTTCCTTATTATTTATTAATGAATATAAGTTGTATTTCATATAAGTAAGACTTCCACTCCATTGAATGTGTTTATTTATTTCTTTCCAAATTAAATTTTCACATTCAATATTCAAAACCAAAACTTGATTATTCCTTGTACACTCGGTCCTGAGCCCCATGGTGTAGATCATTAGTATCATCTTCAAAAAGACTTGGGAGGAGCATATGGAGTTCATCTCGTGCATCTTAAACACTTTGTGCCAATACAAATTGTAAGCCAACTTATTAAAGTGTACATTTGGCATTGTGAAGATCCAACACTATGGCTACATCATTGATCACACAGGCATCAAAGTAGATCCATAGAAGATCAAATCAATCCAAGATTGGGATAATCCACACAGTCTCATAGAATTGAGGAGTTTTTTTTGGACTTGCTAACTTCTATCATAGGTTTCTCCTTGGTTTTTTGCACATCTCTTGGGCTCTTGACCAACTCACATGTGCCAAATCTAAGTTTGACTAGACACATGTGAAATAATTCAATTTTTAGGCACTCAAACAATGCCTCTACATATTACCTATTCTTATAATACTCAAAATTGCATAAACATTTTAAATACACATTGATATGTTTAACTACACACTTCTTGTTGTGCTCATGCATTGTGGACATCTAATCACATACCACTCTGAGAAATTTAGAGATAGGATGTAAAGGTACTCCACCTATGAGAAGGAACTATATGCTATTGTGCAATCAATTAATAAATTATAACACTACATTCTCAAGATGGAGATAGTTGTTCATTCAGACCATAAACCACTTCAGTTCCTACAATCATAGAATAAATTGGAAAATGTGCACCACATGAAATGGATGACTTACCTATATTAGTTCCATCTCATGATCAAGCACAAGAAAGGTAAGGACAACAAGGCTAGAGATTACCTTAGCCTACTACCGGTTTACATACTCATCACAATGCTAGACACACATGGCCATAAATTCCAACACTGTGTTCCTCTCTACTTAGTTGATTAGGATTCATAGTTACTTACACCAGCCTTTCACAAGGTATAAAAGTTTAGGGATTCTATTTATCTTGCTAAGTTATCTACAAGCTCATACATCTTTATGTTCCTTCTATCACACCTCACCAATGATTCATCTGGGAGGTGCACTATGCCAAAACCTTAGGACACTTTAGCATGATAAAGACTCTAGTTGTATTTCAGTCATACTTCTACTAACCACACATACACATAGATGTGGAGTGCCACATCAAGTATTACATTCCTTGTTGCATACTAAGCCACCAAATAGGAAGTTGGGACTTTACATGCCTCTACTAGTCCCATCCAAACCATGGGAATCTATAGCATGGATTTCATGGCTAGATTACGTATGATGAGATGATAATCTAATGTTATATTCATTATAATGGATTGGTTTCCAAGATGGCCATCATGGTTTCATACATAAAATACATTGACATAACTAGCATTGCATACACATTCTTCAACCATGTTTGGGTTCATTATGGATTACCATCCTCTATCATCTCTAATAATGATCCACATTTTATGAGCCATTTTTTGGAAAGCATTATGGGAATTGATGGTATGTATCTAGATCGGTTGATGACTTTTAATCCTTAGATAAATGGGCAAATCGAAGTGGTTTAATATTATACTTGTTCATCTTCTATGAATATACAACTATGCACATGATTTCACCTAGGATGATAATCTCTTATACATTCAACATGCCTGCCTTAGTAGGGCGCTTCACAACTCTAGTGGCCATAATCCATTCCAGACATGTATTGGGTTTCAACCTTTAGGAATTATAGACATCTATTGTTGTGTACCATAAAAAAATGAATTGTGAGTATAAGAATGAGAAGCAGACATAGTCAAAAAACTTTTGTGCCATATCTAGTTTATTCACCAAGAGGTTTAGAAGAGTTTCTCTCACACTCAATTTAAGTACAAGGAGGCGATGATGCACATATCACATCTCATACATTTAAAGTTGGTGATAATGACTAGTTTTAACTTTAGAAGTAGTACTTCAAAGGTCCATAATAGAATATCAAGCCTATACCCTATGGTCCTTAAAACATTTTGTGTGTAGATGGTGAGAATGCCTTGATTTTTTATCTATCTCAATACTTGAGCATACACCCAATATTTAACATGGAACTTCTCAAGCCTTAATTCTACCACTTCTTTAGCCAGTAGTGACATAACATCCTTCTAATTTAGATCATAAACACTTGCATCCATAGTGAAGGACCCGATCATTGAAGTGATAGATAGACACACCCACCATGAAACATATCCACTTTTCTAAGTGATCAAGGTTGGGAAATATGTTGATCAAGCCAATTGGTTTACTTCACATCAAATTGAAGTGCAGTTTTCATAACTGTGCACCAACACAATAGAGACCATTATTCTTCAATAAATGTTGAATTATCCATGCATAGTTATCATGCAATTGAGCTTACTCATTAATTCTACTATGCATGGTGCATTTTTCTCACCTAATTTTGCATACTCCTTGCCTGTAGTTTATCAAATACATTCACACAAATATTGTTTTATATTGTAGACTTTTGCACACTGATTCCTATGAATTATGTAGCTTATAGCCCTGTGTGCCTCAAAATCCAATGCCATAGCTCATATTTGTGATTGCCTATCCAACTAATTAGATTCTAAGAAAATCCACATGTCCACTCTTTTTAGCCATGTGCTTCAAAGGATCCACCAACTATCATCCATTCTAGAAGATGAACTGATGTAATTGTCTTCTTAGTAATTGATAGTGGTTGTAATTGCTCTTATATTCTAATTATATAAGTGTGTAACATACACATCCATTAAAAGTTTGATTTTCCACATAGTCATAAAATAGATAGCATGCTCTATGTATCTACTCTATAAAACATGCACTATAACACATTGTACCAGTCTTCACTATTCCCTATTAATAAATAGAAGTTGTATTTCCTACAAGTAAGAATTCTACTCCATTGAATGTTTTTAGTCTTTTTTTTACAAATTAACTTTTCATTTTCACTCTACATAACCAAAGCTTAGTTTTCCCCTACACTCTTGGTCATAGGCTCTATGGTGTAGATCATTATTTACATATCATGAGGCCTTGAAGTATGTGAACACTCAAAATAATTTAAATAGTAAACATGTAAAGTGAGTATCTTTCTTACACGGATATACTTTTGTTTTAAAATATAAATCAAGAAAACAAAATTAGGTAGTTGATGCTTTAAGCAAGAGAATGACACTATTAACTACTATGGTGAGTGAAGTAGTTGGATTTGAATTTGTTAATGAATTATATGATATTAATCTAAATTTTAGAAAAAAAAGATGTGCAATTCAAAAATCCATTGACATGTGATACAAATATTATTTATGATGAGAACCTTATATAGGATGGTTATCTCTTTAATGGAAAATAACTATGTATTCATGTTGGGTTTCTAAGAGATAATATTATAAGATAACTACATAGTGGTTGTTTGGATGGATGCTCTAGTAAGAATAATACAATAGCTTTGGTGGAAGAGAAGTATTTTTGGTCAAAGTTAAAGAGACATGTGGTAAAATATGTTTCAAGATGTAGGATATGTCAGGTAACTAAAGGGCATGTACAAAATAAAGGGACTAAGAGGAACATGGATAGATTTGAATATGGACTTTGTGTTTGGGTTGTGAAACACATAAAGAGGTAATGATTCAATTTTTGTTTTTGTAGATAGGTTTTCCAAGATGGTTAATTTTATTGCATGTAATAAAACCATTGATGCCACCAGATTTACAGAACTATTTTTTAAGGATGTTATGAGATTTCATGGTGTTACAAAAACTATTACTTCAAATAAGGACACAAAATTTATAATTCATATTCGACGGACTCTATGGAATAAGATAGGAATAAAGATAAAATTTAGTAGTGCATACCACCAAAAAAATAAGGATAAAATGAATTAGTAAACAAGAGCTTAGTTAATATGCATAGTTGGAGAGAATCCTAAGCACTAAGTTTTCATATAATGGTTATATAATCACTTAAAAATGACACTTGAGTTATTAGAGTGCTAAATGAGACCACCTAAACCTAGCTTAGCCATAGACCTATCTTAGGGCCTATTTTCACACTTACCAAGCCTTTGTGTGGGCCATAGGCATCCATATACATCCCTAAAATAGGTGTAGACCCTCATCTTGACATACTATCCCTTCATACCTTAGGTTCTATCACATTGACACTAGTGCCATAATAGGGATAGTAGTGCCACATGGCACTAGTGTCCTAATTTTGGCATTACTATCTTTCCCTTAATTTTTACACCAATAGATATATTTTCAAATATAAGACCACATAGGGTCAGTGTAGGCCTCTTTTAAGATCTATACAAACACTAAAATAGCATATATACATGACCTTAGCCCTCTAACAACTAGATAAAAATTGAATGAAAATTACACATGTAAACATAGGATCTATTATGCACAATCAAGGTTATCAATCCCTATTCTACCCTAATTCTACATACAACCATCTCTAACATTCTTATGCTCATATTACTTAGGTTTTTAGTCTCAAGCACATTCAAAACACTTAAGTTAACAATCATATTATCTTCACTTGCACTTATACCAACACTTAGGTGGGAAGAACTACATCAGGTTAGATACCTCTTCAGAGTATTGATATGTAGGAAACTCTCATCATAGTGAGGTGTTGAGGATGTCCATCCTACCCCACTTATAATACACTTTACTACTTGTATCAACTAGACGCCCTATAAATATGGAGGATTAGAGTTTGAACATAAAATCAATCAAAATAGCTTATATATAGAGATCTAGAAATCATGTGAATAGCAACGATATTGATATACCCAGACATAGGTGCACTCAAAAGCTCAAAATAGTTCTACGTAGAGGACACTACCACCAAAATAGGGATATTAATGCCACATGAAACTACTATATAATTAGGGTGCTACTATCTAGGAGGGGTTTTGACACATGGATCTTATTTGTGACACTTAAAACAACCTCTATCTTAGTTTTTAGCCTATATATCTCCTATTTCAATCATTTTCTTGATAAGTTCTTATTTACATTATTTATTTCTATTTTTAGAAAGTTCAAATTAAGTCAATTCTATTACAAATCAATGGTTATATTTATTTCATATTTATACCCTAATTTATTATACTTAGGAATTTAAAAATATGTGATTTACATACATCTAATTCCTAAAAGGTTAAATCTTTTGGTGAACCCAACTTACTTTGAATATATTGTACAAACCCTAACCCTAAATAACCCTAGGTTTTATGTTTCCAGCCTTCTAAGACCCACACTGAGAGTTCAAATCCCTATATTTTTTAATTTATATTTCATATAATCATGAAAATGACAAATGAATTTTATCAAAATTTAATACAAATTTTCATAGCTTCCTTTGAATGCTTGTTTCCTTTCATTTGGAATGAATTCAAATATGACATAAACACATGTACATTATGCTTTATATTAGTTAAAATGTATGTCATATTTCATTCTATCTATAACATGTTATTATTATCTTATGTCAAATTAAATTAATAAACAAATATGTACATACATAAATGATCTATTAAAATATAGTTTATTGGACTTAATATATAAATTTAATACCCTAACAACCATGTTTCAAGTTTCAATGTCATAACATATGCACAAGAAAGAATCTTTTTCTCCCCCTCATCTCCAAGAGGGTGATAGCTAATTTGCCTTTAACCAGGTCCATTCTATCACTCTTACATGATATGATGTAACCCATACTATTATTATTAATTCCCATACTCATCCTATCCATGCCTCCACCTCTCCCTTATAGGATGTGTCCCTACATGTTCAATCAAAATCAACCAAGGTTTATACTTGTGAGACTCTAAGGGATCAAATTATTAGTATGAGCAAGCTAATGTCAAAATTATAGAATCAAAATTAGTTATTAAGTGAAAAGGTAAAATTATTGACAAATAAAATTACATGTACAAATTCATCATAATATTCTAGTGTTCATCATGTATATACATCTACACATATCAAAGTTGTGCCTAACACTCTTTCATATCCAAATCATAATTTAAAATATGAGCAATACAATCAAGATCAATATGATATACACAATGGGAATCAGGGCACTCTCCCCCCGCTTAAAATGCAAATATTATAGTCAATAAGGATGAGATTCTATATATATTTATCTACTTCAGGAATAACCCTATAATCATGCATGAATTTTACAAGCCATAATGGAAATAAAGAAAAAATGAAATAATTGTCAATCTTCTACTCCCCCAGATAAAAACATTGTTACACATAATTTGGGGCAAACTCAGATTATACAACAACCTATTCTAACTTGATAACCTTTAGTACCAACTACACCTCCTATGGCTAGTTCCTCCTCTCTAGATATGCAATTCCTTATTCATGAGATTCATTCTTTGCAAGATAAGGTGTTACATCTTGAGAAAGGAGATAATATGCCATCACATGACTTATATTCTCATATGATTTTAAATACACCTTTGGCACATCACATAGTGGCAACTCCTTTTCCATATGAATTCATGTCACCTAAACTTAATTTGTATGATGGTAAGGGTGAACTAGAGCACCATATCTTAGTTTTCCATGCAACATGTTTGGACTACGTGTCCAATGATTATCTCCTTACTAAGTTGTTCCCATGAAGTTTAAAGGACTATGCCTTATAATGGTTATATTCTATTCCAAATTAGTCTATCACCACATTCATTTCATTGGTAGATATGTTTTTATCACACTTCTCAATTAACATTAGTGATAAGATCTCATATGTTCAAGTAGCCCAACTAAATAAAAAATCCATTGAGCCTATTAAAAAATATGTATTGTGATATAAAAATATATTAGTAAAGATGACTATCCCCATGATAGATAGAGATCTCTAATACATATTCAAATAGATCATACTAACAACATTACATGAAGCTATCTTATTCAAGAAGTTTCTAACCTTCACAGATTTATGCCACATAGTGAAAGAAATGGAATTCAAGATTCTCTCTATGGGTAAAATAAAATATAAAATTGGATCATAATCAAGCACTAAGAGTTATAGTAAGCCTCTATACAAATTAAGGGCCACTAAAAATAAGAATGATCCAAAATTCATAGTTAACATAGCTTCAAAACTATCTCCTTGCCTAGTTTTATTATCTCTTCCATAGAGTTTTCACCAACTTATCGAATCACCAATACGTGTTTTACAACATCTCTTGGAATGTAATGTCATATCTCTCTATCCCATCAAATAGGTTTATATGACACAACCTCTTCCAAAAAAATATGATTCCAATGTATTCAATGAATATCACAAGGTACTAGGACACACTATAAATTGATGCATCACATTGAAATATAAGATAGAAGACTTGATAGAGGCTAGCATAATTAATGTGGGAACACCCATAAAGGCACCCAAAGTTTAACAAATGGAATCTAAGACATTTAAAATATTATTGAATCTATTTACAAATCATACAACAAATGGGTAGGGCACTTTAGGTGTTCACTATACATATCAAGGACATCTACCACTAACATCATATCATACTACTACAAAGGATGCACACCCGATGCACACCCATTAAATAATATTATTGGTGTGTATCATACTACAATACCATCTAGACCACTCATCACTTTATTAGAGTAGGAAATCATTGATGATGATTTAGATTTATATGCAGTCTTTATATGAGCCTACATCAATCATCATCCTATTATGAGTGTTATGGTCGATAATGGATCAAGCATTAACATATGCACTTTCACACTTATAAAAAATTTGGGGTATTCAAAGAAGGATATTTATCCTATAGGCATAGTTATTCATGGTTTTAATTTCCATGTTCAAATATCCATTAGGTATAGTGTACTTACACTACATGTTAAACTAGCACCTGTGGCCACTAGATTATTAGTAGTACCTAGTGTAGGCACATTTGACATGTTATTGGGTAGGCCATGGATATAACAACTATGATCCACCCCATCCATCATATATACATGTGAATTAGGTGATCATAGTTGAGGGTCTTCCATATGAGTATCCTCTAATTATCCCATAGGTAGTCACAACATAGTTACCAATTATAGCTCCAAGCATAGTTCATATTATTACACCATAAAGTTTAGTGTAGCCAC
The DNA here is from genome assembly GCA_037957365.1 of Torreya grandis. Taxonomy (NCBI): domain Eukaryota; kingdom Viridiplantae; phylum Streptophyta; class Pinopsida; order Cupressales; family Taxaceae; genus Torreya; species Torreya grandis. The sequence continues at coordinate 1,628,656 of JARHVA010003867.1, read as the reverse complement.
TAGTTTAGGTGAGGTCTACTCCTATAGTGTTATCACATATGCATACTCTCTAATGAAGACCATTATTAGAAAACCCCTATGCCAGAGATATGTTATAGAATATAGAGGGCCCTCCTCTACTTCATTTATTTTGAGATAAGTATTATCTATTTCTTAGGGTTCTCAACATAGGGCACCTATTATAAATCTAACATCATCTATTAGATGGAACCCTAAGACCTCTATAGTTCACAAGACACCACTATCATTTTCATGGATTCCTAACACCACTTCACAGGTAGTGCCAATTATAGATCACTCAATACAGTAGGTTTTGGGACCTTATTTACCTTTTGATATACCATGAATGATCACTATTCCTTTATTTAACACAATCCACATTGATAATGAGTCTCCTATTAGACTCATCAGTTAGTATAATTCCTCCCTCCTTGTACACACATTCCTTACTTCTTGCTCTTTGTACATGGTTTCATTTTCATGTTGCTTGTACATAGCTTATCATAAAATACAAAAATAATATAATATATCAAAACACAAAAAAATTCAAATATTTACTCAAAAAATACAAAATTATAGATTGTATGCATTTCCATGTTTACACTTCCTATATTTTTCAGACACTACATATGTTAGCTATCTTAATATAGTTGGTTTTATCATACATACATGCTTCACTTATTCTTGTCGAGTGCTTATAGATTACTATAGGACTCAGGTCCACTACACTGATCTAAATTTGTTACTATTTTTCCAATGGGGGCATTTACATAGATACAAAGGTTCTTCATTTGACACATTCACCCATTTGGGGGCATATTATACATAGTTTTGAATTCTAAGTTACATCTTTCTAAGATTTATGTCACCAATTTAACATTTTTATATCTTGATATTGATCATCCTACACTTGCTCATATTTTTTTCTGACTACTACTACTTTAGACTCAACTTATGTACATATTAGTTGTTATACATATTTGTATCACTTGTTCATTCATAATTTCATTTCTAATTGTTGGTGCATTTATTTTATTTATTTCATTTACTTGTATTTATTATTTCTTATTTTGGTGCAGTAATTACTTATTGTAATTAGTTAATTATGTTTATTAATAATTTGCACCAGATAGCATAAGTTTGCTTAGCTAGTAGTTAACTTAGACACTTATCTTGTTACAGTGGAGTTTCACTCCATTATTCAAGGTAAGATAGGATAAGATTGTTTAACTAATAGTCTACTTATGTTGATCATTTACACAAGTTGGACACCTATCTTTTTAGTGTTCAGTTGCACTCCACTATTCATGTAGACAAATATCAGTTGAACTACATGTGTTGTGTGACTTCCCTTATCTCTAGCATGCATGCCTTGCTCTATATAAGCAATGGCTATTTATGTATTATATATCATATTAATATTAAATTATAAGAGTAATTCATCATATTTAATTTATTTATTCATTTCTATTATTATCTCAGATATACAGTTATTATTTATTACTATTACTATTTTATCTCTTATTTATGCTTTCTATTAGATTCATTAGATCCTGTAGCTAATTCTAACACTAACCTTCATAGTTAAAATTTATTTTTATCTATTTTATTCTTCTATTCAAGTGAATTTGAATATGTCATTGTTATATGGCTCTATGCCACTTATTTTCACTATATGTATGCTTTAAACATGTGCCCATGTCATTGTGTGTGCCTTCTTGATTATATATGCACACATTTGAACATGTCCTTCCATGTGTATCTAATCTAAATTTATTGTATTTTTGTGTATATTTACATTTGAGCATGTCCTTGTATGTTTTACTTTCACAGATTTAGTGGCATATGACCATATCCATTGTATTGTGGCCCCTTGGCCTAATTTTTGTGCCTTATGTGTGTTGTATGTATACTTGCTTGTATGTGTTATGGCCATGTAATTTTTCTCTTGATTATTACACACTCCAATTTTATATTCCATGAGTGACCTCATGCATCTCCCCTTCCTACTTGGGTGCCATAATGGACATCATGTCCCATCCCCTTAGGTAGCTACTTAATTATTGCTCAGATTTGTTGTTCATATACATTGTTATATCTATCTTGATAGCCTTATGAAAGATAGATCTAACATAAATTTCACATTAAACACTTATGATTATATTATCTTACATTCTAATGTTATGTATGCACATTATATTAATTTATTATGCATATATCATATATGCTCTAGCTAACACACATTTTGTAGATCTTTTTCTTTTAAGGATAGTTCTTATATAGGTACAATAAATCCCATCAAAAAAGGGGGAATTCATGTGGGTTTGTCAAAGAGATTAAGTTATCAAAATGGATTCAACATATAATTTTTAGCACATAGGCTTAGAACATAGAAACTAGATTTAGGAAAACATAGTGGGAAATAGTGAGACAGAGATCAGTTATCGTTACACAAAAATCAAAACAATAGAACATTAGTTCTAAAATTGGGACACTAATGCCACATGACACTACTATCTAAGATATAGTGTTATGATCTAGTAGCTTCAGTTTCAGATAATTCTAGATTGGCCTAAAAATTATAGTAGGTATAGTCTAGGTTTTCATAGGTTTAGTTATAGATTACCAATTTTAGCAATTTAGCTTAGATTCATACTAGTTTGATCAGATTGGGGGCATTATACACAACATGATCATTCCCATTTAAGTTCATATAATTTGATATAAAATATTACAACTTAGTACAAAATCTATATACTCAGATATTAGATTTGGGGACACGTACACAACACATTATTTCCATTTACTCACTTATACATTGGTTGATAATATGGAATGACAAAATCCATGTCATTATCTATACTTTACATATCAGACACCATGTTATAATTTACACACTAGATTCATTACCTACTCCATTTATAGTGGTTGGTATTCCTGAGTCACCTAGAGCTACCTAATATACTTAAGTCTCTAGTTACACATCTCTAGTCACACATTTCTAGTTACATAACATAGTTTCAATTTCAAATGCATCTACTAAAAATGGGTCAATAATTATGGATTCATAATCTAATTGAGTTCTTGATCCACCTACATGAGAGGGTTAGACACACCATCAATCCAATATAAGTTATTCACATGTTATGATCCACCAAGTAGGGGTGGGAAATGATGGAGTCAAAACCAAATTGAGTTATTAAGCTACCCACATATGGGGATTAATCAATCCATAAAATCAAACCAAGTTATTCACCAATTGATCATTATATACATGCATAGACATAGTTTATCATTAGGTTTATGCATTGGTTTGCATATCCAATGAGAGGTATTCATTCCCTTCCTCTCTTTTATCTCTTTATGTAGTTTTATCTCTTTACTCAGTTTGATTTATTTACTCAATTTTGTCTTTGATTTTGATATCACTTAAGGACTGATATATGCACATTTCATTTGTAGGACATGCAATGGAGCATGATTCACATATTTAGATCTATATTCATGGGCTTCATCTCTTAGGTTAGTCTAGGTACACTTATTTTTCATTTATCCTTGTCATTTCACTTTTCTACATTTATAGATTAAAGGGGGGTATATATAATCACCTAAAAATAACGCTTGAGTGTTAAGCGTACTAATTGATATCACCTATCCCTAGTTTAGTCCTAGACCTTTTCTAGGGCCTATTTTCACTCTTATATAATCCTCATGTAGGATAAAAGTGTCCCTAAACATCCTTAAATTAGTCTTAGGCCCTCATCTTGACATCATGTCCCTTTGTGCCTCAAGTTCTACCACCTAGACACTAGCGCCATACTAGGGATAGTAAAACCACATGGCGCTAGTGTCCCAATTTTGGTGTTATTGTCCTTTCCATCATTTTTCCACCTACAGATATATTTTCAAATTTAAGACCACCTAGGGTCATCCTAGACATCTTTTAATACCTGCACAAGAACTAGAACAATATATATATATATATATATATATATATATATATATATATATATATATGGATTTTAGCCTTCTAACCACTAGATGGAAATTAGATGCAAATTACGCATACAAACTCAGAACAAGTTATACACAATCAAGGTTATCAATCTATATTCTACCCTAATTTTACATATAACCATCTACAGCTTTCCTAAACTCAGATTACTCATATTTTCAATTTCAATCACATTCAAAACACTCAAGTCAATAATCATACTAGCTTCACTTGCAATTTTCAGAACTTATATGGGGAGAAGTATATCAAGATTGACCCCTCTTCAAAGTATTGGTATGTAGGCAACTCTCATCACAATGGGGTGTTAAGGATGTCCATCTTACCCCACTAATAACACACTTTATTACTTTTATCAACTAAATAATATAACAACGTAGAGGATTAGGGTTTCACATAAAATTATTCAAAATAGTTCATAGATAGAGATCTAGAACTCATGCACATAAGAATAAACTTGATAGACCTAGACACAGGTGCACCAAAAAGCTTAAAATAATTCTACACAATGGACACTACTATCAAAATAGGGATAATAGTGCCACATGGAACTATTGTCCAATTAGGGCACTATTGTCTAAGAGTGGTTTGGATACTTGAATCCTTTTTGTGACACTTAGACTAACCTCTATCTCAGTTTATACCTTTCAAATCTACCATTTCATTCATTTTCCAACTATGTTCTTATTTACATTGTTTATTACTATTTTTAAAATTTTCAAATTAAGTCAATTCTATTACAAACAAATGAATATATTTATTGCATATTTCTACCCTGATTTACTATACTCAACCCTTTAACAATATAGGATTTACATGCATATAAATCCTAAAAGGTTAAATCAAGTTCAATGAACTGATCAATAGGAAAATCACCATTTTAGATTATCTATGTCAACAATCCTATGGTTATTTTATATTTTGTGTAGTTACCAATTTTAAAATGAGTTAGTGATGATGTAAAAGAATTTTTAGTACATGTACAATAATTAAAATAATAAGTAAGAATAAATCTACAAAAAAGTAATGAAAAGTATAAAATAACATGAGATGTAACAGGAAGGTCAAAGGTGATTGAAGTGGGATATTTAGTGGTGGTGTATTTGAGAAAAGAAATATTTTTCAAAGGAACATGCAATAATTTAAAATAAAAAAAATGATTCACATAGAATTGTGAATAAAATCAATGAAAATGCTTATGAGGTGTGTTTACCACATGATTTTTTGATCTCTCCAATATTTAATGTTTTATATTTATATGATTTTTATGGATAATATGGTGAATGGGAATAATATTAAGTAGTGGATTGGAAGCAACAAATACTAAAGAATAAGAAAGAAAAGATACTACATATTTTGGATAAAAAGATAGTGAACACAAGACAAGGAAATTATAACATGTATTTGATATAGTAGGAAGGATTATAATAGGGAGAGAACACTTGAATTTTAGAATGGGAGTTAAAAATTTGACAATGATAAATGGTAGGAATATAATTGATGCAACTCATAGGAGTTGGATTATTTTAAATTAGGGGATAATGATGCAAAGACCTATCTTCCAAAGGCTATAAATTTTGACTCATTAACCTGAATTATCTCTTTTTCATGCTAAAATGAAGATAACTTCATTGGTTAGGGTCAATGAGTCAAACAAGATCATCTAAGGGTTCAAAATTACATTCTAGTATTTTTAGTCATGATAAAAATAATAGAAATCATATAAATTTGTAACTAGAGTTGAACAGAGGTTTAAACTTGTCCAACATCATGAATTTAGTATTTAGATGATATGCTTGAAATTTTATGACCATCAAAACTTGCATGCAAAATTTATTAATAAATGCAAGTTGCTATTTATAGTAGGGACAATTAACTCTAGGTAGTTTATTGTTTTCTTAGTTTTTTTTTAATTTTGCATGCCAAATCCAATTTTGAGTTGAGTTTATTTAAATAATTTTATGTAATGTTTCTATTAATTCAAGGTGAATCAATGAATGTTATGGTTTTCATGAAATTATGTGTATTATGCCTATTGATAATTTTTCACTTTGCTAGTTTGTGGATTCATCACAATGGATCATTTTGTGTCCTTTTTTAGGATAAATTATTCTATTTTCAACTACATCACTAGAATTTTAGAAATTTTTTTAGCTTTTGGATGACTCTCAATTTTTTTGACTAGTTGTTGATTTTTAGCTAGATTTTTGTTGATTGGTTATTGATTGTTGTTTGACTTTTTTTTAATGGTTAGGTTGTTGCTTCTTATGTTGTATTGTGATTTTTTAGATTGGTGGATGGTTTTTTTAGTATTTTTTAGGATCGGTTTGTTAGTTATTTACTTTGTAGTTGGTTGTGGGCTCCTGTCAAAAACCTCACCTTTACATGAATAATAAAAATTTGGATTCATCATAATGGATGGGAAAAATGTAATTTTCTAATGGGAAATTGGTTTTACATTAACATGCAATACATTAACCCCAAAAATGTGCATGATAAGCTTATTAATATTTTTATAATAAAATTTAATGTAGTAGCATAAAAAAATATTATTAATCCAGTAATAAATGACAAGAGAGGTTTTAAGAGAAATATTTGATTTGTTTCTTATAAATAGTCATGAAATAAATATGTTGTTGAGGAGATTTTGTTAACAAGGTGAAAAAAATTTAGAAAAATGTGATCTAAAAAAGAGTTATCCCTAAAACCATATTATTTTTTTCAAAGGTGTAGGTTCATTTAATGAAAGGTAGGGCTAGAATTTGTAAATTGTAGGCACACAAAATTTTATTCCAAATCCTATGCATAAAATTCAGGGCTTTGAAACCCTTGATCTAATTAAAAAATTATATACATGTCTCTAGGAAAATGATATCCTTATCAAAAACCTTGTTATATAATCAAAGACCACAAGGTAAGTGCACAAAGTTGTGAGACAAAAAATGGCCTACCCATGGACATGATTTTCTTAAAATTTTAGAAATCTAAACTTATGTAGATAATTTGAGATATCTACACTCCAAATTTGAATATGGTGTAAGAACATGAAATAAATAATCTCAATTATAGTTTCCAAAACATTAAAAAAAAAATTAATTGTTTAAGCATAACTAGGTCAAACATCTAAAATTTAAAGAGGCACTTCTATTTTTTCAAAAAATATAATAGATAGATGATCGTGTGGTGCACCATTTTTTGAGTAGTGTTTAATATTATTTGAAACCCTTTGGGGAAAAATAAGATAAGATCTTCTAGTTTGTGACCTTTTTTTTTTTTTTTTTCAATGAACACATTTTCTTATGAATTTTGCAAGTAAATAGATCCTAAAAATTGACGAAAAAAATAGATAGTCATTTGTCTGATGCACCTAACTACCTCAAAAAAACAAAAATCATTTTTTTTTAATGTGTGTAGAATTAGGCCTAGTTTGTAACTATATAACTTGTTTTTCACTTGGACCAATGAAAGTCAAATTACATGAACATGTATAAGCATGTATGTTTATGGCATGTAGTGGCCTAAAAAAGGTATAGTTAGAAATCAACATAATTTGAAACCTTAAATTAGTCCAAAGATTATAAAAATCATATTTTTGGAAAAAAGAGAGTGTGTCCGTCATGATGGCATTAAGTTTTTGAATTTTCATGTTGAAATTCTTAGTGTATTTATAAATCAAAGTTGAATTTTTTTATTTGTTATTATAACTCTCAAAAATCAACTGTGCATTGACAGTCCAAGCCTTTGGCTCAGGAATCCAAGACATTCCTGAGCTAAAAGGTGTGGGACTTGAATTCAAATTAAAATAACACAATCATGTTAATAACATGATCACATTATTAATTGCATTAAGAACATGATTGCATTACTTAATAACATAGTCATGTTACTTTATAATGTAATCACATTACTTAATAACATGATCACGTTAATAACATGAATATGTTATATATTCATAACACCCTAAAACCCAAATTTGCATTTTGACCTACTAAAGGAGCCCTTACACCTAGTAATCTTAAGAACAAATTTTGGTTGATTAAGATTATTTTTTAGGACCAATTTTGTTGTCAATATTTGATATAATTGAATGATAATTTCATATGTATTAACCTATGAATTAATTTATTATTCATTTGACATAAATCTAACCTTCTTTTAAAATGCAGACAATCCTAGTTCATCCTAGACAGGGTCAAGAAGTTAAAAGTTGTTTTTTGGTGATCCACTAATCGAAATAACTCATAATTTGGTAGATTTAATTTTTATTACACTTTATAAATGATTAAATAAATTATATTATCAAGAAATCAATTGGAGTACAAGGATCTTCTGATTGAGTAGTAACAGACATAGAGTATTAGGTTTGAAAGAGAGTTCAGTAATATTATAAATGTTTAAAGATTAATTATTTGAAAGTTGGTATTTTTAAAGGAATTTATAGTCTTCACAATATTAAAATGGTGTTTTGGAAAAACAAATAAATCAAGGGTCATTGTATTTTTTGTCAAGAGTGTATACAGTCCTAAAAGAGGCTAAATTTGGTTAAACATGTTTACGTTAGTTTTTGTGGATAATTGGTGATGTTTGGAACTTGAAGAAAAAAATTATAAACTTTATAGTATTGTCTAATTCTTTGATAATATTGTTTGAATTAGTAAGTGAAGTTTTATAAGGATTTATTTTCAAGGTATATCAATGCATTCATATCCTATTTTACATATAAGAAGTTGTCTTTTGTCAAGTTCAAAGATGTCGCAAACATACATGCCTTATGATATAACTGATTTTATCATGAGATGTCATAAAATGAATTTTTTAAACCTGTCGCCAAAACTTAGCCTTTGGAGTACCAATATCGCTGTGTATTTGAAGTGGGCTATTTCAAGCCCCTTCAACCTAATTGCATGACTATAAAATGTGATTTGGAGTTTAATCATCTCCAATGTCATTATCTTAGTTAAAGAAAAGAAACATAATTTATTTATATATAATTTATACATGTATATAATGTGATTTTAAGCTCAATAAATTTAAGTCATTAGCTAATGAATGAAAATGTTGATTAGTTTAATTATGGAGGTAATTAGGGTCAAGATGAGCCACGTGAACATAATTTATATCATATATTCAATGTGATTTAGAGTGAAATTAACCATAATGTCATGTCATATATAATTAACCAAAGAATTAACTTAGATTTTCTTCAATTAACTTAGTGATTGGACCCAATATTTGATATCTTAAACCCTAAACCATGTACCATTTAACTTAAGCCCTAAACCCTTACCATTTACATTAACTCTAAGCCCTAAACCCTAAACCCCAAACACTTTAAATTGTAGACCCCAAACCAATAAATTTATCCCTAATTAACATCCTTTATATATAGTAAGAATTAGGTTCACATGGATAAACTTGGTCAAAATCACATCACTCATTACCACAATTGACTTTGTAGGCTCAATATATGATGATGTGGGGGATAACTGATCCCAAAATCACATGCTTTACTCATAGATCTAGGATCAAGGAGCTCAAAATTTTCCCAATCACCATCATGATTATATTTTATATAACCTAAAATATATACCTTAAACCCTAATCCCTAAACTATAAACCATAAATATAAACTCTTTAAACCTTGAACCAATCATTTTAATCTAAATAACATCATTTAGACTAATAATTAAGTTCATAGGGCTCAGTTTGGCCTCAATCACATGACTGATTGAACCATTTGACTAATTGACTCAATCTTCATGTTGATGTCTAGGGTATAATGACAACCCAAAAACACATTCTATAGTCACAAATGGGTCCAATTTATTCAAATTGTCCTCAATTATCTTTTCAATTGACCTTATGTACCCTAAACCAAATATACATTAAAACCTAAGCCCTAAACCATAAACCCTAAATACTATACCCTAAATTTTAAACCATAAAATTTCCTTATTTACCAATTTATTTAGTCTTAATTAACATACTTTGTAGTAAGAATTAGGTTTGAACATGTCATCGAGTGATAGACATTATATATAGGTCCTTAAACCTAAACCCTATGCCCTAAAACATAAATTATAATCCCTATGCCCTAATGCCTAATACATGTTAAAAACATACATGCCTTATGATATAAATGATTTTATTTTGAGATGTCATAAAATGTACTTTTTAAACCTATGGCCAAAACATAGCCTTTGGAGCATCAATATAGCTATGCATCTAAAGTAAAATGGGGCTATTTGAAGCCCCTTCAACCTAATTAACCAAAGAGGAGGATACTTGATTATTTTAATTGAGTCATTTGATTCCAATTTAAACCCTTTAAGAGCAAGATATTATTTGGGTCAAAATCAAAAGATCAGTTCTATCATGAATTGATCCAATTAGTCAATTTGTGTAGTTAGGGGAATGATCTAGGTAATATTGAGCCCCTAAAACAAATTTATGGGTCAATAAATTACATAACATGTATGCAACATGTACATGGCATAAATAACCCTAATTTTATCAAAAATGTAAAAATGAAGGGAATTGTCATAAATAGGTGAACAAGCAGCTCAAATTTTTTTAATTACCTTAGTAATTAGACCCTATATCCGATATCTTAAACCCTAAACCCTATACCATTTACATTAAACCCTAATCCATAATCCCTAAAACCCAAAGCCTTTAAATTATAGATCCTAACCCTAAACCAATAAATTTAAGCCCAATTGATAACCTTTATATACAATAAAAATTAGGTTCATAAGGATGAACTTGGTCAAAATTGAATCACTCATTAAACCACATTTTACTTAATTGGATCAATTTGTGATGATGTGTGGTATAATTGAGCTCAAAATCACATTTTTTACTCAAAGATCTAGGTCTAAGGATCTCAAATTTGCCCCAATTACTTTCATGATTATACCTTGTATCCCCAAAAACCTATACCCTAAGCCCTAATCCTTAATGTTCATAATCCCTAAACTCTAAACCATAAATATAAACTCTTTAAACCTTGAAGCAATCATTTTATCCCAAATTAACATCATTTAGACTAAGAATTAAGTTTATAGGGCTTAGTTTAGCCTAAATAACACGACTGATTGCTCCATTTGACTAATTCACTCAATCTTCATGATGACATCTAGGTTATAATGACAACCCAAAAACACATTCTATAGTCACAAATGGGTTCAAGTGATTCAAATTATCCTCAATTATCTTTGTGATTGACGCTATGTACCCTAAACCATATATACATTAAAACCTAAGTCTTAAACTATAAACCCTACACATTATACCTATAATTGTAAACCATAAACTTTACCTATCTACCAATTTATTCAGTCCAATTAACATCCATTGTAGTAATAATTAGGTTTGAACATGGCATAGAGTGATTAGAAATTATATACAGGTCCTTAAACCTAAACCCTATGGCCTAATCCCTTATACCTAAAACATAAATTGTAATCCCTATTTCCTAATGCCCATTACATGCCACAAACATACATGCCTTATAATATAGCTGATTTTATCACAAGATGTCACAAAATGCATTTTTAAACCTATGGCCAAAACTTAGCCTTGGATATCAATCTAGTTATGCATCTGAAGTAAATTGGGGCTATTTTGAGGCCCTTAAACCTAATTAACCAAAGAGGGGGCTATTTTATTCTTTAAATTGAGGATGCATTTGATTCCAATTTGAACCCCTTTGAGAGAAAAATATGATTTAGGGAAAAATCAAAAGATTGATTCTATCATGAATTGATCTAATTAGTCAATTTGTATAATTAGGAGTGTGTTCTAGGTAAAATTGAGCCCTTAAACCAAATTTATGGCTCAATCAATTCTATAACATGTATGCAACATGTACATGGCATAACTAACCCTAATTTTATTAGAAATGCAAACATGAAGGTAATTGTCATAAATAGGTGAACAAACAACTCAAATGTTCTTCAATTACCTTAGTGATTAGACCTTATATCTGATATCTTAAACCCTAAACCTTGTACCATTTAACTTTAACCCTATAAAATTTACATTAAACCCTAAGCCATAAGCCATAAAAACCAAACCCTTTAAATTATAGACTCTAAATCCTTAACCAATAAATTTAACCCCAATTAATAACCTCTATATATAGTAATAATTAGGTTTAAAAGGATGAACTTGGTCAAAATTGCATCACTCATTAAACCAAAATTTACTTAATTGGCTCAATTTATGATGATGTGGGGGCTAATTGAGCTCAAAATCGCATTCTTTACTCATAGATCTAGGTTCAAGGGTCTCAAACTTTCCCCAATTGCCTTCATGATTGTACCTTATATACCCTAAGCCCTAATCATTAAATTTCTTAATCCTTAAACTCTAAACCATAAATATAAACTCTTTAAACCTTGAACCATTCATTTTATCCCAAATTAACATCATTTACAATAAGAATTAATTTCACATGGATTAATTTGGCCTAAATCACATGACTAATTGCCCTATTTGAGTAATTCACTCAATCTACATGATGACATCTAGGGTATAATGATAGACCAAAAACACATTCTATAGTCACAAATGGGTCCATGTGATTCAAATTATCCTCAATTATCTTTGTGATTGATCCTATATACCCTAAACCATATATACATTAAAACCTAAGCCCTAAACCCTAAACCCTAAACCCTAAACACTATACCGTAAATTGTAAACCATAAACTTTCCTTATTTACCAATTGATTTAGTCCTAATTAACATCCCTTTTAGTAATAATTAGGTTTGAACATGGCATAGAGAAAATAGATAGTATATATAGGTCCTTAATCATAAATCCTATGCCCTAATCCCTAATCCCTAAAACATAAATTTTAAGCCATATGCCCTAATGCCCACTACATGATGAAAACATACATGCCTTATGATATAACTAATTTTATCATGAGATGTCATAAAATGCACTTTTTAAACCTATGGCCAAAACTTAGCCTTTGGATTAACAATCTAGCTATGCATCTGAAGTAAATTGGGGATATTTTGAGCCCCTTCAACCTAATTAACCAAAGAGGAGGCTAGTTGATTCTTTCAATAAATGAGGCATTTTAGGCTAATTTGAACCCCTTCAACATTAATATATGATTTAGGGAAAAATCAAAAGATTGATTGTATCATGAATTGATCTAATTAGTTAATATTTACAATTATGGGCATGATTTAGGTAAAATTAAGCCCTTAAAAAATGTATGGTTCAATTGATTGTATAACATGTATGCAATATGTACATGGCATAACTGACCCTAATTTTATCATAAATGTAAACATGAAGGTAATTATCATAATAGGTAAACAAACAACTCAAATTTTCTCCAATTACTTTAGTTATTGGACCCTACATCTGATATCTTAAACCCTAAACCCTGTACCATTTAAATTTAACCCTAAATCCTATGCCATTTACATTAAACCCTATGCCATAAGCCCTAAACCCCAAACCCTTTAAATTATATACCCTAAACCAATTATCCCTAATTTATTTTAAGTATAACATGATCATGTTATTTAATAACATGGTCACATTATTCGTAATATAGACAACAGTTAGTTCTCAATGTCAATTTATAACCCCAACCAAATATTAAGAATAATGTGATTGTGTTATTCTTAATATAATCTTCTTAATATGTATGTTGAAACAAAACCTAGTATAACAAATTACACAATCACATTATTCTTAATATACACTTCTCAATATGTACTTTGAAGCAGAACTTAATATAACAAATAATACGATCATGTTATTATTATTATAGACTAAGCTTAGTTTTCAATATCTATTTTTAACCAAAATCAAGAATTATGTCCCCACAAACATTATTTGTGTTCTTTTGTGGTACCTATATACTTGATCCTACCTTTGAAAAGTTGTCAATTGTTCTTGATGGGTGATGGATCACATTCAAGGAAGAGGAAGATATTAAAGAACAAAATGTAGGAGGAATTAGAAGATTTGAGAGAAACAACAAAATACAAATGTAAAACTTCATGGTAGACAAGGTACAAACCCTTATCCTGATGAACCAAATGCCATAGATAATAAGCCAATTGACAATAATGAATTAAACAATAATGAAATTGACCATAATGAACTGAATAATGATGAAATTGACCATAATAAAATGAATAATAATGAAATTGACAATAATGAATTAGATAATGTTGGAAGTTTACATTCAAAGTTCCAATTTTTTTATTTTGTTGATGATGAGTCTATGTATGATGCGTCACCCCCCATGAATGAAGAAAATTTGATGGAAATAAATAATGATCAAATTAACCATCAAGAAAATTTCATGGAAACATATAATTAATAAATAAACAATGAATAAAATTTCATTCCACCTCTAAACAATGAAATTAATAAAGATTTTGAAAACCCTCTCAACAAATTCCACCATTAACAACACCTCCAAGAATTGTGCATAGAAAAGACAAGTACTTAATTGAAGTCAATGAAAATATTTTAGAGCCAATGCATAACAATATGTTTGATCACCATTCAATAACACTAGCTCAATGAATTTGGGATACATTCTTTCATAATTTGGATTATGATACTCAAAGATGTCAATTATTTGTTTCATTGATAAAATTGATTAAGATGAAACTTATAATGTATACATCAAAACTAAGAACATCTAACATGGATGATGAAAATAATGAAATTTTTGAAAATCTAAATGATGCATATCATACTATAGGCCCAAAATCATGCACCCAAGATTGAAATGTTTTCCAGCATATACGTACAACTTGTGTAGTAAGTAATAAAATAGGGAAAAAATGAATGGTTTCAAAAACAAGTCAAATACTTAATATAAACCAAAAAAATATAATGAAAGCAATTGAAATATGTGAAAGACTTAATTAACCTAATACTAATGAGCTCTAGATATTCTCTAGTAGACTTCCATGAAAGGACAAGGCTATAATCGATACTCTAAAAGAGTTACTTGCTCAATTTTGGAAAGACAATACAAGATTTTTGCCCAATGCAAGAGATGTTGTGAAAAGAAGAGTTGGTTCTTGTAACCATGAACCACATCCAAAAAATTTATTGGATATGAATCAAACATAGCTACACTCCAAATTTTTAGAAAACATCCACAAATTTCTATTTATCAAAGATATTTTGAGATGGCCAAACCTTTTTATGTAAATATAAATCACACATGCAGCACTTATTGTAGACAACATATTGAATTTTCAATGCACTATGATGTTTTTTTCCATATTCATTGTACTTTGCATACTAACAACATTTTATTGGAGTGTGGCATTGAATTTCCACCAAAATCAGCTAGGAAATTTATTGCAACTATCTTTTTCAAAATACTGGATGGATAATTATTTTACAACAAATAATGTTTAAATAGAAATTACAACATTTATGGTGGATTGCCAAAATTAAAAAAAATGTATCCATGAGGAGATTACAAGTGCAATTAGACAGGGATTAATTGGATTAAGCAAATATAAATTAGTGACTTATCAAGTAAAGATGGTAAAGAATCGAAAATGTGTGAGTTTATTATAGAAAAGATACCTATTTTTGAATTTTTGGTTAAATTTAGGGAAAACATTGTTTATGAGTATGCAAGGAACACACACAGAGATAGATGGTTGGATGAACATTTCAAGATAAGTAAGGATACATTCCCACTTGGTTGTATTATCTTAGTATTTGATTTTTATTAAAATTATGCATTCAAACCCCAAATGGAAGTTCAATCATAGTATTATAACTCATTACAAGTTGCCACATTCTTGCATATAACATTCATACATACACGTGATAATATAGAGCAACAATATAAATTATTAAGGGAGTACCATTTTTATATCATCAATGATCGATCACATTATTTAGAGTATGTGCAAGGTTTTTTTCAAAAGTTATATGAATAGTTGAGTTAGAGGAACATTACTTTAATTCAACATTACATTTGGTAAGACAATCACACATCATAATTCAAAAATGCATGAATGTTTTATTGGTTGAGAAGGATGCACATTACCACTAGTGTAGAACACATTTGGAGTTTCACTAAGGCTAACCATGGAAAAGGGGAGCATGACAATGGTGAAGCATGTGTAAAAAGAGCTATTGCAAGGGAGGAGTTGAAATTTTAAGAGGGTGTTCATTTGACAAATGCAAAAACTATGGTTGAATGGTATAATGAGAACATGTGTCATGGTGCTCAACCAAATTTTACTATTCATAGACATTTTTGGTTAATGGATGAAGAACACTTGGAAAAGTGTGAGCATTGTATGACTCTAATGGGTTTAAGTGACATACACTCAAATTCAAGTTCTTAGACTATTCATACAAGACACTTGGCATGTTTTTATTTTGCATGTATGGACTCAATTTTGAATGAGTGTGAGTCATAAGAGTGGGTGGATGATTGGACTTCCAAACATATAATTTCAATCAACACATATTAGGTTTTAACAACATTACAAATTATAAATATGACATCATCAGATGACTTTGACCATGTATCTGATCTAGTGGATTTAGGTAAAATATTTTTCATTATGTATAATTTATTCTCATTATATATCTTCATATTATCACTAAAAATAGGTTTTTGTAATACAGAGCATGTTTTTGAATTTATTTTAGATGAGGATAATGAATATGGAAATGATTAATACTTGTGTTGGTGTGTAGAGATAAAGAAAAAAATGACTTCCCTAGTTATAGATGGAGAAAACATTGACTATCCCATTGAGTTGGTGGTAGTCACTGGAACATAGTTTTGATGATATCCTATAAAATATTTAGATCAATTATATTTTGAAGGTTTTAAATGCATAGGAGGATACTAAATTATTAAAATTTGATTCTTTAAACAAATATTCAATTAAAAAAATATCATGGGAGGCCATTGTTGACCAAATTTCGGCCCTTAAGCCAAAATTGGGTATCCCTTTTGCAAAAAATAACCAGTACGTAGGTTTTCTTGGGAAGCATTGTTCTTGGACAAATCCCACAATAAATATATAAGTATAATTCTTTTGGAGAGTTTGGTTTGTTCTTTTGCTAAGTGTTATTTCTTTCAGGTATTTTCATTCGTTTAAGTGCTGAATTCTTTCACATAATTTATCTGAGATAGATTTTTTGAAGACGAAGTCTAATAACTTTGGGAAAATTATCCATGAAAATTTTCTGAAGGACACTTGCAAATTTTTCAAAGGATATTTTTAAGTTAAGTGGACACTTTCAACTTTCCTGAAGGGCATTCCAGTTTTTCCAAAAGGCATTTGCAAGAAGGTCGAAAGGTAATTTTCAAAAAGTTTGAAGGGCATTTCAACTTTCAAGAAGGGACATTCTCAAAAGTTTAAAAGATTGTTTCTATGGGAAGGTGGACCATTTTAAAAAATTCAAAGGGTATTCTTTCCTTTCAGAAGGTCATTTCCAAAAGTTGAAGGACACTTGTAACTTTTTTGAAGGACTCTTGCAACTTTTCTGAAGGGGTCTTTTCAAATTACCGAAGGGTCATTCTAGAGTTCTGAAGGTCCACTTCAAGAAGCTCGAGGGAACATTTCAAAGGGCCAAATAGAAATTATGAAGTAATGAATTCTTTGAGAAAGATTATCTAAGGATTTTTTTTGAAAAACATGAAAAGTGGCTAAGCCAATTCTTTCAGACCTTTTGTTTGATATAAAGAAAATAGAGCTCGTAAAGACATGATTTCCTTTGGATATTTTGTTTGTAAAATTTTTTTAAGGCATAAAGTGACCATGGGAAAATTTATGAATGAATAAAGGAGTGACAGCCCATAAAATGTCAATTTTAGACTATGTAAACTAACCATTAGAGTTTAAAAGAAAGGCTCAATGGGAACCTAAAGGCAAAGATAGAGGTAACTAATGGCAAAATGTCTTGAGCATTTAGTGAAATTATAACTAATTCATTCAATTTTAATTTATTCACTCAATTATAACTAATTCTTTTGGTGACATGGTATATCTTACCCACTTCTCTCTTGCATGCAACTGTAACTAATTTTCACATATGGACACATGTCCAAGTGACCCTTAAACTCCCTTTGCTCAACCTCTCTCTCAAAGGCTATATATGCATTCTCTTGGCTCATTTCAATAGCCTTCATTGGTTATTGGGAAAACTCTAGCCACATTTGTACTCAAAGAACTCTTGAAGAAATACACAAGTGTTTTTTCCACTCACAATTTGTAATATTGAGTAATGAGTTGAATCTTGTTAGTCTAGTCTAGTGAAAGATTGCATTTTTCTAGCTTGTACTCTTGATGGTATACCAATTTGCAAAAAAGAGATTGTTACAGATCCTTGCTAGTATTCTTTCTTAAGTGTTGAGATATCACAGAAGTAGTTTTCGATTGTATCTCTCTTTGGAATCATTTGTACCCTTTCTAAGAATCATATACCTTCTTGAATCTAGCATATGAAGCATTGATGCAATAATAAATCTTGAGTTGTGAGTCTTGTGTGAGAAACACCTTTTTTGTCTTTAAGTAGTGGTTGCAGTCAATTGGGAGGACAATATTCATTGGTACATCATCATTTTATTTTCTTATTTGTTTTGCTTAACCCTTTCATACATAATTGATAGATTAGAGAGAGATTTAAAGGTGCATCAAGGGGAGCTAGCCCCTAATCTATATATTCAACTCAATGAAATTGTCACCCATAGAAAGAGAGATGATTCCATTTTTCCTCTTAGATGAGGAGAGTTGAGCATTTCCTCAAGGGTGAAAATCCAAGTGTTAATAGTTTTTGGCATGCCTGGTGGGACCTCTAAGTCCTAGAATATTGTTCAATATTAGTGTTAGTCTTGACATTGTTGAAGTTGAAAGAAACATCTACAATTAGTACCTAGTGACTCCATTGAATAAATCAAGTCTTTCGTTGATGATCAGTTCCTATTTTCCATGCCAAAGGTGACCACTAGGTCTGTTGCAAAAGGTGTACCCTTCAAGTTTGTGAAACTACCTCCATATTCCACCAAAAAGTTTAGGTTTGTCAACACTCATCCTTACAAAAGAGATTTTGTGTTTAAAGATTATAAGTTTGTGTTACATTCCATTCCTAACATCCATAACGGTCATATAAAAATGGTTAGAAGACAACATTTTGTCCCTTTCACCAGGGCATTTCCATTGCATCTTGCCTAATATGATCAAATTCTAGGAGCAACTCTCAAAAATGTCCCATATTTTAGTGGGGATGGTCCTCTTACTACCATTGAGAACATTCATAATATAGAAAACTTTTTTAATATCCAAAATATCACCCAAGAAAATGTAGCTATTAGGTTTTTTCCCTTGTCTTTTAAAGGAAATGTTTTGTTTCAGTATGGGACCCTACCTATAAATTCTATTGGCTCATGGGATGAGTTAGGGACTCTATTAACTAATAGGTTTGGGGAAAAGAGTGATCACCTATATCTAGCTAAGCAATTGACCAAAATAAAGAGGGCACCACATGAATTCATGCAATATTTTAATACTAGGTTCCAAAAAACATGGGATAGAATTCCAATTCTTGTGAGGCCAACTGTAAACTATGCATTTTTGTACTACATAAAAGCATTGAATAGTGAAATTGCCATGATGATTCAATCTATCGATAGAAATACACTCCATATTACCTATGAAATATATATAAATCCTAGGAATTGTCTTGTCCAAGTGGGAAAGATAGCTCCTAGACCTTTAATGCCACTATTCCCTGATTTGCATTCTCCTAGTCAAGGTGCATTGCCCACTTTAGCCCCTTTGCCTAATCAATAAAGGCCTACCATTTCTCCTTCAAATGAAATCCATGAATTTTAAATCTTACTTCAAAGTGTTACCAATGAATTGGTTTCTCTCAAAAGGAAATAAGCCCAAAGTTATGGGCCATATCAATCATACAATCAGTTTGGACAAACAAATAGACATCCTTTTCAAGGCAATAATCAAGGACAAGGCCAAATTACCCATGTCAAGCCTTATCAAAGATATAATCCTAGTTATTCCTCATCCTAAAAATCCCTTGTCCCCACTCAAAATAATTTAGTCCAAGAATAGTCCAACTATCCATCTTTTGAACATGGTCAAGAACATGTTGCTTATACCAATGAGATGTAAAATCAAGGCATGAATACACAAGGTGATTAAACATCTCAATTTTAAAATTTTGAGATGCCAATGAAATTTGGAATGGAGATTAGATAGGTTCAGTCTAATTCTACTCTCATGAATCATTTGGAGGGTGAGTTTTGTGCCATTAATTACATGGGTAATACAAGCAATCAGAATACTAGTGTTGCCTCCAATACTAGGTCCAAAAGGAGAGCTATTAAGGAGACTCAAGGAACTAATCAAGTATCTACTTTGACTAATACATCATATCAGATGAGAAGTGGGACTAATTTAGCTCCTAAACTAGAATAAAATTAGATAATTCCAAATTTTAGGCTAGCTACTACAACTCTACCTCCATAAGCTACATCATAAGGTGCTAATGTTCATAAAGACAACCCCAAGGTGAGTCATCCTTCCATTAATGTGGTATACTAGATGAATAATAATCATATGAAAATATTATTTTGGGATTATCTATCATTACCAGGGCATAAATATATACTCCAAAAGGAATTGCATGGATTGGGTAAATAAGCTGACCAATCTAGAAATGACAATGTGGTTTTGGTCAATGGGACTCAATCCATAGATGGTCAAGTGAAGAAAGATGAGAAGACTCCTCCTTTTTACTTATATATAATAATTGGTGATTTATTGGTTAATAATTACATCATAGATAGTAGAGCAAACACATCATTTATTCCCAAATATATAGCAGATAAGCTAGGGCTCAAATATGAGCCAATAACTAAAGGATTTATGTAATTGGATGGATCACTAGCCAAAACTTTGGGGGTTATTAAAGTTTTGAATTTGATATTTCATGATTTTCATAAATTTTCAATTTTTCATGATGTGTTGGTAGAAGATTTACCTCCCTATTTTTCTTTTTGCTTGTTAAGAGACTTTATATCCAAGATAAGTGAATATTTGGTAGCCAATTAGTCCTACATGGTATTTAGGACAAAGTATGGCACTAAAGTGAAGATTGAATCAAAACCTATTCATAGAGATCACTTGAAATCATAATCTCCTAAGGTGGAAAACATGAAATATATTATGATTGATGAAGAAGAGCTTCACATTGACCAATCTGCATCATCTTCCCTTGAAGGAGTTTGTAATTTGTTCTTAGATGAGTGGGGAGAAGAGCACTATGAACATGATACTTAAATGTTTATTGAGGAATATATTCTTGGGTTATATTATATGCATGAGAAGGGATATTTTATGCCTAATTTGATGAAGTCAAGTGAAGATGTGAATGTCTTGTGCCAGCTCTTCTTTGATGGGTCTAGAAGTAAGATTGGGGTAGGTGGTGGAGCTATGTTAGTTTCACCTTCAAAGGAAAGGCATTTTTCAACTTTTAGATTTCAATTCTCTTGTACTTTTAATGTAGACAAATATGAGGCCCTCATTCATGGCCTAGAGTGGACAAGGAAAAGTTGTGTCAAAGAATTACAAGTGTTCAGTGATAGCGAACTTATTGTCAATCAAGTTAGAGGGTAGAATTTGACCAGGAATTCCTTGATCAAGTCCTATAAGCATATAGTTTGGGACATTATAGAACACTTCATGGAATTAAATATCACTTATATTTCAAGAGAAGATAATAGGCATGTTGATAGGTTGGCATCTATTGGTGCTCAATTTGATGTTCCAAAAGGCATAAGAGAAGACAATAATCAACCTCATCTAAAGGTGATTGTGAGACCTTTTATACTAGATAATGTCACCAATTAGTAGGTATTTGAGAGTGAAAAAAAATATCCCTCTTCCTACAAGAAGAATCTGAGTCCTCTACCAAACATCAATCTAACTACAACAACAATATGGAGGGTTAAATTTCCAACTAAAGTCTAATAAGCTTCCCCAAGGCCAAGTGACTCTTGAAAGCATTTTCAATGAGGATGAACATCTCAATAAGAAGAAGATAATCATGTCAACCAAGAAATAGAATATGAGAGGGTAGATATATTCAAAGATAATCTACTTACACTTAGGAAGGTATGCACTAGTCAAGAGAAGCATGATTTCATTGAACTATACAGAGAGTTTAGTGATATTTTTACATGGGAATATAGTGACTTGAAGAGTTTTGATCCAATCTTGGCTCAACACACAATATAGATAGATGAAAATCACAAACCCATCAAGCAAAGACAAAGGCCAATCAATCCCAAGATTGAACCACCCATGAAGAAAGAGCTCACTAAGTTGATTGAGTCTAGAATCTTTTTTCCTATCAAGAATTCTTCTTGGTTGGCCAACTTAGTCCCTATTAGAAATAATAATGGGGAGATCAAATTGTGTGTGGAATTTAAGGACTTGAATAGAGTTTCTTTGAGAGATCATTATCTCCTCCCTTCTATGGAGCAAATTCTGCAAGTGGTGGTAGGTAGTGAGAGGTTTTCTCTCCTAGATGGTTATTCTGAGTACAATCAGATTTTAGTGAAAGAAAGTGACCAATACAAGATAGCCTTCACCACCAAATGGGTAAAATACATCTATAGTAATATTCCATTTGAATTTTCAAATGCTATAACTAATTTTCAATGTGTAATGGATATGGACTTCCAAGGAATAATTAAAGACATTGTATTGGTTTATCTTGATGATGTGATAGTTTTCTCCAAGGAAGAAAAAGATCATTTGAAGCACCTAAGGAAAATTTTTGAGAGGTGTAGAGAGTTTGGGATATCTCTAAATCCAAAAAATTATGTTTTTCCTATCCATGAAGGCAAACTACTAGGACATATTGTTTCCAAGAAAGGCTTGTCCATTGATCTAAAAAGGGTGAATGCCATCTTGGCATTGTCTTTGCCTAAACATAAGAAGGGTTTAAAAAGATTCTTTGGTAAGATAAGTTTCATTAAGAGATTCATTCCTAACTTTACTAATTTATTCAAACCTCTAACATCTATGCAAAGGAAGGATGAGATATTCACTTGGATAGGAAGGAGAAAAGAAAGTTTTGAAGAGATCAAGCAAGCCATTGCCCAAGCTCTTACCCTTACAAGTCCAAAATCATATTTTAACTTTTATAATTTTAGGAATGAATAGGTAATATCTACCATGATTACTTAAGCTAATGATAAAAATTTTGAGCAGCCTATTTCCTTCTTTAGCCAAGGTTTGAAAGGCTATGAGATAAGCTACACAGATGTTGAGAAACAAGTGCTTTTGATTATAAGGAGTTTGAAGAAGTTCAGGCATATGTTGTCTAACAACAAGATTAATTTTTTTTTCCTCATCATAGTGTGAAAAAATCTTTGTTGCGTTCAGATTTGAATGAAAAAAGGGTAGGTTGGATCACCAAAGTGATGGAGTATGATGTGGAGATCAAAACAACCAAGCTAGTGAAAGGAAAAGGACTATGTGAGCATCTCACTTTAGACTTGAAAGAACAAAGAGAGGTTGTTTTAGTACTCCATGATGACTCTATAGTAGCTATACCTTCATCCATGAGGAGTTAGACACAAGACATGATTCATTTCCTTCAAATCGGTGAGTGCCCATAAGGACTTGATAGAGTTAGAAGAAGGTATTATAGGTTGCAATCTATTCCCTATGTACTTGTTGATGGGGTAATATTTAGGAAGTATTTATTAGGTGTGTTTCTAAGATATATTTATTTGGATTAGATTGACAAATTATTTCATGAGTTCCATGATGGGCTAGCTGGTGGTCACTTTGCTCCAAAAACCATAGTTGTTAAGATTATGAGGGTTAGTTAATTTTGGCCTAGCTTATTTAAGGACACCCGTGCTTGGGTAATAAAATGCCAAAAGTGTGATATTTTTGATGGAAAATAAAATATTTCTACCTTACCTCTTCATCCAATCCAAGTTGAGTAACCCTTCATGTAATGGGGTTTGGATTTCATAGGCCTAATCAATCCACCTTCTAGTGCTAGTCACAAATGGGTGTTGATAGCCATTGATTACTTTATGAGATGGGTGGAGGTTGTATCTCTTAAGGTGGCCAATAAAATTTTAGTCATATACTTATATGAAGGCATAGTAACAAGGTTTCGATATCCTTCAATAATCATTTTAGATAATGCATTAGCCTTCTTAGGAGTAAGAACAAGTGAATGGGATTTGAAGCATGGTATCTATCTCAGAACCTCCTCAAACTATTACCCTCAAGGGAATGGACTAGCTGAGTCCACAAATAAGAACTTAATCAAGATCATTAAGAGGACAATGGATGAGAATCAAAGGACCTAGCACACCAAGTTGAAGATAGTCATTTGGGCTAATAGGATCACTCTAAAGAGAGTAATTGGGAACTCACCACACACACTTGTGTATGGAAGGGAGGCTAGGCTTCCTATCTCACTTGAGTTACCAAATTTAGATCTTATGTATCAGCTAAAATTGATGGAGAATGATATTATGGAGGTTATTCTATGTGAGTTGATGAAGCTTGAGGAGACAAGAGATCAAGCTATGCAAACCATGACAACTCACCAAGAGCAAACAAAGAAGTATTATGACAATAAATCCATGCTGAGGAGTTTTAAAGGAGACATTGTCCTAAAATGGGATGAAGATAGGGACAAACTTGGAAGACACAAAGTTTGATGCTTTGTGGAGTGGCCCATATGTGATCACACAATGCAAACAACATAATGCTTTCGAACTCTCAAAATTGGATGGAGAGGAGTTGCATATCCTAGTCAATGGGATATATCTAAAGCATTTTTAATGATGTTCTCCTTTTCCTTTGTACATAGTTTTCTACTTTTCTTGTGTTCCCTAAGTGCTTGTGCACATGTGTGAGTTGTATTATGTCTTGCTTTGCTTTGTGTCTTGTTTGTTTTGTTTATGTTGTGTCTTGTGGCATGTTTTTCCTTCCAGGTCTAGTGTGTTCTTCAAGTTTTTGAGTCATGGCTAGTGCTTCCTTGTTTTAATGTCCTTAGATGACTCCATGCCCAATGGATTAATTTAGCTACTGGTCTAGTTAGTATAGAAGGCATAATCCCCCTATGAGTCACTAATTTGTTGACCAAATTTTGGCCCTTAAGGCAAAATTGGGTATCCCTTTTAGAAAACTTAAATAGTATGTACGTTTTCTTTGAAAGAAGTGTTCTTGGATAAAACCTGCAACAAATGTATAAGTCTAATTCTTTTAGAGAGTTTAGTTTGGTCTTTTGCTAAGTGTTATTTCTTTCAAGTTTTTTCATTTGTCTAAGTGCCAAATTATTTTGGACAATTTGTTCAAGATAGATTTTTTGAAGACAAAGTCTAATTCCTTCAAGAAAATTGTCCATGAAACTTTTTCAAAGGACACTTGCAACTTTTTTGAAGGACCTTTTTAGGTTAAG
Source organism: Torreya grandis (assembly GCA_037957365.1). Classification (NCBI taxonomy): domain Eukaryota; kingdom Viridiplantae; phylum Streptophyta; class Pinopsida; order Cupressales; family Taxaceae; genus Torreya; species Torreya grandis. Next base: position 1,603,142 of record JARHVA010003867.1, on the reverse strand, counting down.
TGGACACTTTCAACTTTCTCGAAGGGCATTCCAATTTTTTTGAAAGGCATTTTCAAGAAGGCCGAAAGGTAATTTTTAGAAAGTCTGAAGGGCATTTAAAATTTACCGAAGGGACATTTTTAAAAGTCTGAAAGATTATTTCCATAGGAAGGTGGACCATTTCAAAAAATCTAAAGGGTATTTTTTCCTTTCAAAAGGCCATTTTCAAAAGCTGAAAGACACAACTTTTTTGAAGGGGTCTTTTCAAATTGTTGAAGGGTCATTCTAAAGTTCCAAAGGTCCACTTCAAGAATCCCAAAGGAACATTTCAAAGGGCCAAATAGAAAATTTGAAGGAATGAATTCTTTTAGAAAGATTGTCTAAGAAATTCTTTCAAAAAACTTGAAAAGAGGCCAAGCTAATTATTTTGAACTTTTTGTTTGATACAAAGAAAATAGAGCTACTGAAGACATGATTTCCTTAGGATATTTTATTCGTAAAAATTGTTTAAGGCATAAAGTGACCACGTGAAAATGTCTAAATGAATAAATAAGGAGTTATGGCCTAAAAAATGTCAATTTTAGACTATGAAAACTAGCTATTGGAGTTTAAAAAAAAGGCTCGGTGGGAACCTGAAGGCAAACATAGAGGTAACAAAAGGCAAAATGTCCTGAGCATTTGGTGCAATTGCAACTGATTCATTGAATTTTAACTAATTCATTCAATTTTAACTGATTCTTTTAGTGACATGGCATAGCTCACCCACTTCTCTCTTGTATGCAACTGTAACTAATTTTCACATATGGACACATGTCAAAGTGAACCTTGAACTCCCTTTACTGAACCTCTCTCTCAAAGGCTATATATATTCATTCTCTTGGCTTATTTAGTAGCCTGTTGGAAATATTGTCATTGATGTCAAAGGTCTAGCATTATTGGTGATAAAGGCCCCATTGCATTTAATGTTGTTTGTAATAAATATATCTTGGCTAATATGAGTTAATATTTATTTAATATTAACGAATATATTTTTGGTTGCATATGAGACAAAAGAAGGGCCCATGGAGAAGTCAAAGAGCCATGGGGTAAAGATAAAAGAAGGATGGGATGCATTTTTCCATGAAGAGTCATCTTGGGGAATACCAAGAGTCACCAAGTGAAGACAAAAGAGTAAGGGCACAATTTCTAATGAAGGGGCACTTTGAGGAATACGAAAAGTCACCAAAAAATAAGGACAAAAGTGGGAAGGACATTTTTGGTCATGAAGGGTCACCACATGACTTTTCAAAGGCTTGGATATGAAGGGTCATCCAAGATTGGCACCATTTTTCATGAGGATTGAAGGGTCACAAAGGGGGAAGGCCAAAGGTCATTTGGAAAGCTATAAATAAAGGCTTGAGTAGCCATTTGTAATTTGGAAGAGAGAGGTTGATTTGATATTGTAATATCTAGCTTAGAAGAGCAATTGTGATTGATGAATATGATTTGTATTTGTTATGTCTAGCTTAGAAGAGCAAAGGTGAGAAAAAAGAAAGAGATGTTGTATTAATCTATCATTTTTTGAGATAGCAACATTGAGAGATAGGTGTGTGGTATACATAAAGGGGTTGGTGCTCCTGTGAGTTGGTGCTCATGAATTGTTGATGGGTTGATGCTCGGCAAAGGGGTTGGTGTAGTAGCTAGGTTGGTGCTCGACAAAGGGGTTTGAAGCTCCTATGGGTTGGTGCTCACTAATTGTAGCTAAGGTTGGTACTCAGAAAAGGGGTATGGTGCTCCTGTGGGTTTCTTCTCACAAATATACTTGAGATTGTTCTCTGTGGTTTTTTCCACATTGGGTTTCCACATTATATCTGGTGTCTCTCTCTATCTTGTGTGATGTTTATTGTTTGAGTTTTATTGCATATCTTGAATGTTTGATTAAGTGGAATTTGATAAAGGGAAAGTTTTATAAGATATATAATATACTGATTCGCCCCCCCCTCTTAGTCTATTATGTTCTTAACAATTTGTATCAGAGTAGGTTCCTTTTTGAAAAGTTTTACAGCTTAAAGGTAGATTAGGAAAGCATAAGATGGCCATACATAAAGGTGCCTCTACAAGTAAAATAATAGTTAATCAAGAAAAAGAGGATGAAGCTAAAGTGAATATGGAAGGAGAACTCATGTGTGCCTTAGAAGAGTTGAAAATTGTTGAAAATAAAAGTCAAAGATTAAAGCATCAAATTGAGAAAAATGAAAAGGAGTCAAAGAAGATAATTGAAGATATAATGACACAGTTGGAAATATCAAGAAAAGAATGTGAAAGGTATGTTACTAAAATTTCCTCTTTAAAAGAAGAGATTGAGAAAGTAGTCAATAATAAAATAGTCAAAGATTCAAAATTTGAGAATAGCATTAATATGTTGAATAAGATATTAGAAAGCCAAAAGGCAATATCAGATAAGACAGGTATCGATTTTGAAAAGAAGAAGAGCTATGTTGAGGCTCTTACAAATAAAGAAACAAGAAGGGAAGGAATGAATAATACAAAGGACAAAAAAGGATGGAAGGAACAAAGCTATAAAAGGCAATCATGTCAAAGATTCACAAATAGGTCTTATTTCTATGGTTACTATTTTTATTGTAATGGATATGGTCATAAGAAATTAGAATGTAGAAAAAGAGATAACAATCTCAAAAATAATGAAAAGGAAGGTCATGTAGAGTCAAGCAGAAGCTATAACTCTTTTGCTCCTCTATCAAGCTTTGATGAAGAGACCATAATTTTTTACAAGTGTAACAACTTTAGACACATAGCTTGGTATTGTAGAAGTGTGTTCGAGTCAGTCAAGAAGGACCAAAGTTTCAGGGCTCCATTCATCAAGAAAAAGGTTCAGACATGGTAGAAGAAACAATCTGAAGGTTCTATGTTGGTCCAAATAGCTTTGCATGTAAGAAATGAAGAAAAGCCATGGTTTATTGATAGTAGATGTTCAAGGCACATGACAAGAGATAAGATCAAGTTCATAACCCTGAAGAAGATCAATGGTGGCACAGTGAAATTTGGGGACAACACTACTACCAAAATTGCTGGAAAAGGTACACTAAGTTTAGATAATGGTAGAACTAAAACTAAAAATGTTTTATATGTAGAAGGTCTTAAGCATAATATTTTGAGTGTAAGTCAAATGTGTGATCAAGGGCACACACTAAAGTTCTATACAGAAGGTTTTGAAATTAGAAGAAAAGATTCAGATTTATTGATTGCAGATGCTCAGAGAATAGCTAATAACTTATATATGCTATCAGACATCAAAGGTCAAAAATGTCATTTGAGTCAGATTCAAGAAAGTTGGCTATGGCATAGGAGAATGGGGCACATAAATTTTGACAATCTTGTCAAAATTTGCAAAAAGCAAGTAGTCAAGAATCTTCCAATGATCACAAAGCCATCTAACACCCTTTGTGGACCTTGTCAGCATGGGAAGTAGGCTAGAAGGTGGCTCAAAACAAAAGAGTACTCGACCACTCAGATGCTAGAGCTTGTTCACACTAATCGATGTGGACCTATGAGGACTCAAAGTACTGAAGGTGATAAATATTTCATGTTGCTTATTGATGATTTTTCACGTATGACTTGGATAATGTTTTTAAAGAAAAAATCAGAAGCTTTTAGACAATTCAAAGCATTAGTTGAGAATGAAACTAATCTGAAGATTAAGTGTCTAAGATCAGATCGAGGAGGAGAATTCATGTCAGATCAATTTATTGAGTTTTGTGAAGATCATGAAATAAAGAGACAATATTCAGCAGCCAGAACTCCACAACAAAATGGAGTAGTTGAACGAAAAAATAGAATAGTTCAAGAGATGGTGAAGACAATGCTAAATGAATCCAAGATAGAAAATAAATATTGGAGAGAGGTAGTTGGTACAGTAGTGCATATTCAAAATAGAGCTTTATTAAGAGTCAACAATGATAAGACTCCTTATGAGCTATGAAAAGACAAACTAGCAACAATTGATTATTTCAAAGTTTTTGGTAGCAAATGCTTCACAAAGAGAACCAATGAAAAACTTGGTAAGTTTGAATTTAGAGTAGATGAAGGTATATTTCTTGGTTATTCTTGCAAAAGTAAAGCTTATAAATGTTATAACAAAATAACCAAAAAAATTGTTGAAAGTGCAAGTGTCAGGATAGAAGAAGATGGAACACAAAATATCAGTGATCCAGTAGACATTCCTAAAATCATTGAAGAGGAAGGCTTTGAAGAATTAGATGAAGATGAGGAAAAGGAGAAAAAGGGCACCAAGACTCCATCCAAATATGTTCAAAAAAATCATAATGAAAGTGACATCATTGGGGATATAAAAGAAGGAATTTTCACTAGAAGAATGATGGTAAGTGAATCTGAACAAGTTAATTTCTCTTTGTTATCTAAAATTCAGCCTAGAATTTTTTTAGAAGTCAGACATGATGATTATTGGGTTAAGGCTATGGATGAAGAATTAGATTAGATAGAAAAGAATGATACTTGGGAATTAGTGCCTAGACCAAAAGATCACAATGTGATAGGAAAAAAATGGGTTTATAGAAATAAGTTGAATGAAAATGGAGAAGTAACCAAAAATAAAGCAAGATTAGTATGTAAAGGATATGCTCATATTGAGGGAATAGATTTTGAAGAAACTTTTGCACCAGTAGTAAGGTTAGAGGCTATTAGAATGTTTCTTGCATATGTAGTATTTAAAAATTTCAAAGTATTTCAGATGGATGTAAAATCTACCTTCCTAAATGGGAATCTTGAAGAAGAGGTCTACATTGAGCAGCCTGAGGGGTTTATTCTCTCGAATATTAGTAATCATGTATGCAGATTGAAGAAAGCATTGTATGGATTAAAACAAGCTCTGAGAGCTTGGTATGTAAGACTTGATAAGTACCTACAAGATCAAGGATTCAAGAGAGGATTTGCTGATAGTAATCTTTACATCAAATAGAAGGTGAGCATCAATTGATTGTTGTGGTTTATGTTGATGATATCATTTTTGGAGGAAATATTGAAAAGATGACAAAAGAATTTTTTGATAGAATGCAAAAATAATTTGAGATGTCTATGCTTCGAGAATTATCATTTTTCTTAGGATTACAAATATTTCAATCAAATAAAGGAATATTTATATCTCAAAGTAAATATACCAAGGAAATATTGAATAAATTTGGTTTTGAGGATTGTGTACCAGTTGGCACACCTATGTGTATAGGAAATAAGGTGAGCAAGGATGAAGATTCACCTATTATAGATCAATCTTTGTATAGATCTATGATTGGTAGTCGTTTATATTTGATAGCATCGAGACCAGACATCATGCGTGCAGTAGGTATGGCTTCAAGATATCAGTCATCTCCAAGAGATAGTCATGTTTAGTTGGTGAAAATAATATTTAGATATATCAAAGGGACATTGGATTATGGATTATGATATCCCACAGGTAAAGATTTCACTTTAGTTGTTTATACATATTCAAATTGGGTAGGGTGCTTAGATGACAGAAAGAGTACAAGTGGAGGACCTTTCTTCCTTTGTGATAGCTTAGTATCATGGCTAAGCAAGAAGCATAACTTAGTATCACTTTCTACAACTGAAGCATAATATATTGTAGCAGTATTGTGTTGTACTCAAGTGCTTTGGATGAAGAAAACTTTGGAAGATATCAAGGTAAAGTATGATGAACCTATTTCCATTTTTTGTGATAACACAAGTGTTATAAATATTTCAAAAAATCCATTAATGCATTCAAGAACAAAACATATTCCCATTAGATATCACTTCTTGAGAGAGCAAGTTGTAGATCAATAGGTTAAGTTGGAATATATTAGTACTACAGAGTAGATTGTAGATATTTTCACAAAGGCACTACCAAAAGACATATTTGAGTATATGTGAGAGAAGTTGGGAGTAACTTCCTTTACTTCTTACCATTGAGGTTCAGCATCAGTTGAGGGCGAGCTAAGTGTTAGCTCTAGGTAGGCCCTTTGCCATTGATGTCAAAGGGGGAGAATAATAGGTACATGTACAGGTGCAAAAAATAGGTACAAGGAATAGGTACAGGTTGCTATAGTAAGGGGGAGTTACTGTATGTTTTTCAGATGACAGTATGTGCAGGTGACAAGATGTGGTAGTTTCAGGATTGAGGTTGCCATCAATGACAAAGGGGGAGATTGTTGGAAATATTGTCATTGATTTCAAAGGTCTAGCATTATTGGTGATAAAGGCCCCATTTCTTTTAATGTTGTTTGTAATAAATATATCTTGGCTAATATGAGTTAATATTTATTTAATATTAATGAATATATTTTTGGTTGCATATGAGACACAAGAAGAGCCCATGGAGAAGTCAAAGAGCCACGGGCTAAAGATAAAAGAAGGATAGGATGCATTTTTCCATGAAGAGTCATCTTGGGGAATACCAAGAGTCACCAAGTGAAGACAAAAGAGTAAGGGCACAATTTATCATGAAGGGACACTTTGAGGAATACGAAAAGTCAACAAAGATAAGGACAAAAGTGGGAAGGACATTTTTGGTCATGAAGGGTCACCACATGACTTCTCAAAGGCTTGGTTATGAAGGGTCATCCAAGATTGGTGCTATTTTCAATGAAGATTGAAGGTTCACAAAGGGGGAAGGCCAAAGGTCATTTAGAAAGCTATAAATAAAGGCTTGAGTAGCCATTTGTAATATGGAAGAGAGAGGTTGATTTGATATTATAATATCTAGCTTAGAAGAGCAATTGTGAGAGATGAATATGATTTTTATTTGTTATATCTAGCTTAGAAGAGCAAAGGTGAGAGAGAGGAAAGAGATGTTGTATTGATCTATCATTTGTTGAGATAGCAACATTGAGAGATAGGTGTGTTGTATACACAAAAGGGTTGGTACTCCTGTGGGTTGGTGCTCATGAATTGTTGTTGGGTTGGTGCTCGACAAAGGGGTTGGTGCTCTTGTGGGTTGGTACCAATGAATAGTAGCTAGGTTGGTGCTCGACAAAGGGGTTTGAAGCTCCTATGGGTTGGTGCTCATGAATTTCAGCTGAGGTTGGTACTCGGCAAAGGGGTATGGTGCTCCTGTGGGTTTGTTCTCATGAATATACTTGATATTGTTCTCCGTGGTTTTTCCCACATTGGATTTCCATGTTATATCTGGTGTCTCTCTCTATCTTGTGTGATGTTTATTATTTTAGTTTTATTGCATATCTTGAATGTTTGATTAATTGGAATTTTATAAAGGGAAAGTCTTATAAGATATATAATATACTAATTCACCCCCCCAGTATATTTCGTGCTTAACATAGCCTTCGCTAGTTATTGGGAAACCTTTAGCCAAATTTGTACTCAAAGAACTCTTGAATAAATATACAAGTGTTATTTCCACTCACATGTTGTAACATTGAGTAATGACTTGAATCTTGTTGGTCTAGTATAGTGAAAGATTGCCTTTTTCTAGCTTGTACTCTTGATGGTCTACCAATTTGTAGAAAGGAGATTATTGTATGTCTTTGATAGTATTCTTTCTTAAGTGTTGAGATATCATAGAAGTGGTTTGTGATTGTATCTCTCTTTGGAATCATTCACACCCTTTCTAAGAATCATATACCTTCTTTAATCTAGCATATGAAGCATTGATCAAGTAGTAAATCCTAAGTTGTGAGTCTTGTGTGAGAAACACCTTATTTGTATTTAAGTAGTGGTTGCAGTAAATTGGGAGGACATTAATCATTGGTGTATCATCATTTTATTTTCTTAGTTGTTTTCCTTAACCCTTTTCATACACAATTGATAGATTAGAGAGATATTTAAAGGTGCATAAAGGGGAGTTATCCCCTAATCTAGAGATTCATCTCAACGAAATTGTCGCCCACAAAAAGAGAGATGATTCCATTTTTTTGCTTGGATGAGAAGAGTTGAGCATATCCTCAATAGTGCAAATCCAAGCATCAACAACCATTAAATAAGAAACTATGGACCATGAAGCTATTTTTGATACTATCAAGGTTAGAGAAAATATTAGTGGTTCATTGAATTGAAATACATAGCTATGTTGAATTTGTATATCTATATGTAATAAATTTTATGAATTTTTTTTTTTATTTTATAGGTAGTACATATATATTTCATTTTTAATTACTTACTAACATTTTTTTATAGGTTAGTGGTGCCAGATAAGATTCACCTTCATGTGGTTGGTATTGTCAGTAAAGAATTTAATATTATTGAATCTAAGAGAAGCTTAGGTTAGATGTGATTGAAGCTCAATAAATGACTTACAGTTTTCATTTTATGGGTGTTTGAACTTAGGCTTTAAAATTGCATTTTTCTTGTATTGAGAAGGGTGTTCTTGAGGCCAGAATGGGTAATGGGTTTATCAATCGAGCCTAATGGAAGGCCAATAACTTGGTCCTAAACATTATTCACTTCCCTAAATGTGTTAGCAATGTCAAGTTTTAGTTTGGAAGCATCAAAACAAGAGTTATACAACCATAACTTAAACTTTGACAACATTTGTTGTCAGTGTTTTGACACTCTGGAACGGTAGTGAAAATGCACTTCTAAGTTGATTTAAACATCATGGTGGTGTGATAATATGTAATTTAGCTATTTTAAAATGATCTAAGTGATATATTATTAGGTGGAGGTCCCAAATGTAGAAATATTAGTTAGATCTCAAGAAGATACTTGTTCAATGCCAAAAATTATATTTTTGGACCCCTAACTACAACTTATCCAATGGATTTCTATCAAAATATTTCACATGAGTGCTCTAAGGTGTGATTATACATATTAAATAGGTAGGGAGGGGATTTGATAGTTCACATAAATGACTTATAGGTTTCATTTTATGTGTTTTTGAACTTAGGCTAAAAATTATATTTTTCTTGTATTGAGAAGGGCATTTTTGATACTAGAATGGGTGGTGGGTTTGTCAATCAGGCCTAATGGGAGAGGAAAAGAACTTGGTCCTAGATATTATATACCCCCCATATGTGTTTTCAATGTTTTTAGTGTCAATTTTCAGTCAATAAACATTGTAACCATAGTTCTATAACCACAACTTAAACTTTGACATCATTTGTTGTTAATTTTTTCAAGCTCCAAAATGGTAGTGAAAATGTACTTCTAAGTGGATTTAAACATTATTACAGAGTGATAACATGTGTTTTGCCTATCTAGATGTGATCCAAGTGATATATTCTTATTTTTTAGATCTCGAAGGTAGAAATGATAGTTGGACCTCAAGAAGTTATTTGTTCAATGCCAAAAAGTTACATTTTTGGACCCCTCACTACAAATTGTCCAACAGATTGCTCTCAAAGCTTCCAAATAAATGATTTGGGGCGATATTACAGGGATTAAATAGGTAGGGGAAGGTTCTAATTTTTCATGGAAATGACTTACAAGTTTCATTTTATGCAGATTTAAACTTAGGCTTAAAATTACATTTTTCATATATTGGGAAGGGCGTTCTTGAGGCCAGAATGGGTGGTGGGTTTGTCAATCAAGCTTGATGGGATAAAAATAACTCAGTAATAAACACTAAATACCCATATATATATTTTAAATGTCATTTTTTTTTAATATTCATCGATATTAGAGTTCTACAACCACAACTTAAACTTTGACAACTTTTGTTGTTAGTGTTTCTATGTTATGGAATGGTAGTAAAAATGCACTTCCAAGTGGATTTAAACATTGTGGTAGTGTGATAACATTTAGTTTACCTATATAGACATGATATAAGTGATATATTCCTAGGTGGATTTCATGGAGGTATAAATGCCATTTGGAGATCAAGAAGTTGCTTGTTCAATGCCAAAAAGTTGCATTTTTGGGCCCCTCACTGTAACTTATCCAATAGATTTCTATTGAATCTTCCACCTAAATATTATGGGGTGAGATTATAGGGATTAAAAGGTATGTAATGGATCTGATGGTTCATATAAACGACTTATAGTTTTCATTTTATACATATTTGAACTTAAGCTTAAAAATTCATTTTTCTTGTATTAAGAAGGGTGTTCTTAAAGTTGGAATGGATGGTGGGTTTGTTGATTGGTGTTAAACACAAAATATACTGAGAGGGGGGTGAATCAGTATATTATATATTTTTAATTAATCTAATTTATTTTTGTTAACCACTTAATCACACATTCAAGATATGTAATAAAATTGAAACAATAATTTGCACCACACAAGAGAGAGAGAGAGAGAGAGAGAGAGAGAGAGAGAGAGAGAGAGAGAGAGAGAGAGAGAGAGAGAGAGAGAGAGAGAGAGAGAGAGAGAGACCAAATTTTATGTGGAAACCCAAAGTGGAAAAAACCATGGAAAAAAATCTCAAGTATATGAATGAGCACCAACTCAAAATACAAAGTTCATAAGCACCAACTTGCAAGAGCACCAACCCCTTTACCAAGCACCAACACAATAACTATTTGTGAACACCAACCCACAGGAGCACCAACCCTTCTTATGTATAAAACACAAATATCTCTCAATGTTGCTAACTCAACAAATGATATAATTCTAAAATATCTTCTACGTTTCTCTCTTTAAAAACATATACAAACCATGAACTCTCTTGCATATTAAAAATGGCTTCTCAAGCCTTTATTTATAGCTTTCCAAAAGACCTTTGGCATTCACTCTTTGTGACCCTTCAATCCTCATGGAAAATGGTGCCAAACTTACATGACCCTTCATATCCTTGCATTTGAAAAGTCATATGGTGACCCTTCATAAGAAAAAATGTCATTTTCTCTTTTATCTTTATCTTGGTGACTTTTCATATTCCTCAAAGTGTCCCTTCATGAAAAAATGTACCATACCTCTTTTGTCTTCACATGGTGACTCTTGGAATTCCTCAAGATAACTCTTCATGAGAAAATGTGTCCCATTCCTCTTTCATCTTTTACCCTGTGACTCTTTGACTTCTCCATGGTCCCTCTTTTGATTTATATGCAACAAAAAAATATATTCATTAATATTAAATAAATATTAACAAACATTAGCCAAGATATGAATATTAAAAACACCATTAAATACAATGGGACCTTTATCACCAATAATTCTAGACCTTTGACATCAATGACAATATTTCCAACAATCTCCCCCTTTGTCATTGATGATAACCTCAAACTAAAACTACCACATCTTGAAACTTACACATACTACCATCTAAAAAACATATAGTAATTCCCCCTTACTGTAGGAACTTGAACCTATTTCTACACTTGTACCGGTTATTCTTCCCTTTTGACATTAATGGCGAAGGGCCTACATAGAGCTAACTCTTAGCTCCCCCTAAACTGATGTTGAACCTTAATGGTAGGAAGTAAAATAAATTACTCCCAACTTATCTCACATATACTCAAATGTTTTTTTTGGTAGTGCCTTTGTGAAAATATCTACAATCTACTCTATAGTATTGATATACTCCATCTTAACCTATTGATCTGGAACCTGCTCTCTCAAGAAGGGGTATCTAATGGGAATATGTTTTGTTCTTGAATACATCACTAGATTCTTTGAAATATTAATAGTACTTGTGTTATCACAAAAAATAGAAATAGGTTCATCAACTTTACCTTAATATCTTCTAAAGTTTGCTTCATCGAAAGCACTTGAGTACAACACAATACCACTGCAATATATTCTAATTTAGATGTAGAAAGTGATACTAAATTTTGCTTCTTACTTAGCCATGATACTAAGCTATCATTAAGGAAGAAATGTCTTCAACTTGTACTCTTTCTGTCATCCAAGCACCCTATCGAATCTGAATCTATATAAGCAACCAAAGTGAAATTTTTGCCTATGAGATACCATAATATGTAATCCAATGTCCCCTTGATATATCTAAATATTCTCTTCACCAACTAAACATGACTATCTTTTGGAGATGACTGATATCTTATAACCATACCTACTACATGCATGATGTCTGACCTTGATGTGTTTGACCTTGATGTTGTCAAATATAAAAGACTACCAATCATAGATCTATATAAAGATTGATCTATAATAGGTGAATCTTCAACCTTGCTCACCTCATTTTCTATACACATTGGTGTGCCAACAAGTGCACAATCCTCAAAACCAAATTTTTTCAACATTTTCTTGGCATATTTACTTTGAGATATGAAAATTTCTTTATCTAACTGAAATATTTTCAATCCTAAGAAAAATGACAATTCTATAAGCATAGACATCTCAAATTCTTTTTGCATATTATCAGAAAATTCTTTTTTCATCTTTTCAATATTTCTTTCAAAAATGATATCATCAACATATACCACAATAATCAATTGATTCTCACCTTCTATTTTGATGTAGAGATTACTATCAACAAATCCTCTCTTGAAACCTTGATCCTGTAGGTACTTATCAAGTCTTACATACTAAGATATAGGAGATTGTTTTAATCCATACAATGCTTTCTTCAATCTACATACATGGCTACTAATATTTGAGAGAATAAATCTCTCAGGCTACTCAATGTAGACCTCTTCTTCTAGATTTTCATTCAGGAAGGTGGATTTCACATCCATCTAAAACACTTTGAAATGTTTAAACACTGCATATGCAAGAAACATTCTAATAGCCTCTAACCTTGCCACTAGTGCAAAAGTTTCTTCAAAATCTATTCCCTCAATTTGAGCATATCCTTTACATACTAATATTTATTTATTTCTAGTCACTTCTCCATTTTCATTTAACTTATTTCTATAAACCCATTTTGTTTTTATCACATTGTGATCTTTTGGTCTAGGAACTATTGGTATAGGAACTAATTCCCAAGTATCATTCTTTTCTATCTAATTTAATTCTTCATCCATAACCTTAACCCAATGTTTATCATGTCTAGCTTCTAAATATGTTTTAGGCTAAATTTTGGATAACAAAGAGACATTAACTTGTTCAAATTCATTTACCATCATTCTTCTGGTGCAAATTCCTTCATTTATGTCCCTGATGATGTCACTTTCATTATGATTTATATAAACATATTTAGATGGAGTTTTGGTGTCCTTTTTCTCCTTCTTCTCATCTTCATCTGATTCTTCAAAATCTTCCTCTTCAATGATTTTAGGAATGTGTACTGGATCACTGATTCTTTATGTTCCAACTTCTTCTATCCTGACACTTGCACTTTCAACAATTTTCTTGGTTCTTTTGTTATAATGTTTATAATCTTTAATTTTTCAAGAATAACTAATAATATACCTTCATCTACTCTATATTCAAACTTACCAAGTTTTTCATTAATTCTCTTTATGAAGCATCTGCTACCGAAAACTCTAAAATAATCAATTGTTGCTAGTTTATCTTTTTATAGCTTAGAAGGATTCTTGTCACTATTAACTCTCAATAATGCTCTATTATAAATATACACTATTGTAGCAACTACCTCTTTCTAATATTTATCTGATATCTTGGACTCATTTAGCATTGTCCTTGCCATGTCCTAAATTGTTCTATTTTTTTGTTCAACTACTCTATTTTGTTATGGAGTTCTGGCTGCTGAATAATGTCTTTTTATTCCATGGTCTTCATAAAACTCAATAAATCAATCTAACATGAATTCTCCCCCTGGATCTGATCTTAGACACTTAATATTCAAAATAATTTCATTCTCAACTAATGCTTTGAAATGTCTGAAAGTTTTTTGATTTTTTCTTTAAAAACATTACCCAAGTCATATGTGAAAAATCATCAATAAGCAACATGAAATATTTCTCACTTTGATTACTTTGAGTTCTCATGGGTCCATATAGATCAGTGTGAACAAGATCTAGTATCTGAGTGGTTGAGTACTCTTTTATTTTGAACCACCACATATCCTGCTTCCTATGTTGATAAGGCTCACAAAGCGTGTTAGATAGCTTTGTAATCTTTGGAAGATTTATGACTGCTTGCTTCTTGTTGATGTTGACAAGATTATTAAAATATATGTGTCCCATTTTACTATGCCATATCCAACATTATTCAATCTGACTCAAACAACATATTTGACCTTTGATGTTTGATAACATATACAAATTATTACCTGTTCTCTGAGCATTTGCAACCAACACATCTAAATCTTTTCTTCTAATTTCACAACCTTCTACATAAAAATTTAGTGTGTAACCTTGATCACACATTTGAATTATACTCAAAATATTATGCTTAAGACCTACATACAAAACATTTTTAGTTTTAGTTCTACCATTATCCAAACTTAGTGTACTTTTTTTAGCAATTCTAGAAGTAATATTGTCTCCAAATTTCACTATGTCACTATTAATCTTCTTCAAGGTTATAAACTTTCTCTTGTCTCCTTTCATGTGCCTTGAAAATTCACTATCAATGAACCATGGATTTTATTCATTTCTTACATACAAAGTTGTCTTCACCAACATAGATTTTTCAATTTGTTTCTTTTGTCATGAACCTGTCTAAACTTTCTTCTTGATGAATGGAGCCTTGAAACTCTGGTCCTTGTTGAATAACTCAAACACACTTACACAGTACTAAGCTAAGTGTCTAAAATTATTTCACTTGTAACATATTATGGCCTCTTCATTAAATCCTAATAGAGGAGCAAAAGAATTGTGGCTTTTGCTTGACTCTGTATGAATTTTCTTCTCCTTATTTCTGAAATTGTTATCCCTTTTTTGACACTCTATTTTCTTATGACCATATCCATTACAATAAAAATAGTAACCATAAAAATAGGACTTATTTGTGTATCTCTGACCTAATTGCCTTTTTTAGCTCTATTCCCTCTAGCCTTATTTGTTTGAGATGTCCTATGTATTCTTAACTTCTTTCCTTTTTATTTATTATTTTGTAAGAGCTTCAACATAACTCTTTCCTTTTTTATTGTCTATGAAAGTAGTGAACTCCTCTTTATCTTTTTCAAATCCAATACCTATCTTATCTGACATTGATCTTTAATTTTTAATATCTTATTCAACATATTAGTGTTATTCTCAAATTTTGAATCATTGGCTTCTCTATCATTGAATTCTTTATTCATTTTCTCAAGATCTGCTTTTAAAGAAGCAATTTCAATAACATATCTTTCACATTCTTTACTTACTATTTTCAACTATGTTATTATATCTTTTTCATTCTTCTTGGCTTCTTCAAAGTGTGCTTGTAGGTCTTTAATTATTTCTTTTGACTCTTTTTCATATTTCTTGATCTAGATCTTTAATCTTTGATTCTTCTTTTCAAAAGATTTTAACTCTTCTAAGGCACAAATGAGTTCTCCTTCCAGATTCACTTCAGCTTCATCATGTTCTTCTTATTGATCATCTATACTTTTGCTTGCAGAGGCATCTTCATGTATGGCCATGAATAAAATATCTTCTTCTTCTGAATCAGTGACTCCACTATCTTCAACTGAGCTAGGATCTTTAGAATACAAACTCTTCTTCTTGAATCCCTTCTTGAATTTACCTTTTAAATTCTTCTTGTATGTAGACTTTCCTTTTTCATTGTCATCATTACCCTTATTTAGGAATTTATATACAAAATCTCTAATATTTTTATAATTAAACATTTAAAAGGTAATTTTCCTTGATATTTACCTATGCCCTTTTTTGGCTTGTGAATGAATAGAGCTCTATTGTCATCTTCATCATCGCTAGAACTATCACTTGATTCTTGAATCTTATCCTTCTCTTTATTTGATGTATTGAAATTAGCTTATCTCTTTGAGGGTTTATCTTGTTTAGTCTGCATCTCATATGCTGTAAGAATACCATGAAGCTCATCCATCTTTAGCTTGGCTAAATTATTCATCTCTTCAATTACCAAAACTTTTGCATCATATCTCAATGGTAGAGATCTCAAAATTTTTTGAACCATAGTTTATTCTTCTAATTTTTTTGTAAGACCTTGAATCTGATTAACTATTTGATCAACCCGTAAAAGATAACTTGCTATATTTTCTTCTTCTTCAATCTTCAAACTCTCAAACTATCTTCTAAAAGTTTGAAGCTTAGATTATTGAACCTTTCCATCACCTTTATAAATATTCTCAAGTTTTACCCAAGTTTCATGAGCATATTTACATTGCATAACTTTAACAAATTCTTATTCACATAAACCACATAACATAACATTTAAAGCTTTAGCATTATTTTCACTTGCCTTCTTTTCTGTCAAAGTAGTTATAAGTGTCTTTGGCTCTTCATATTCCTCCACCACTACTTGCCATATATCGAATCCAAGGGCCATCAAATAAGTATTCATCCTTATGCTCTAAAAAACATAATTCATCCCATCAAATAAAGGTGCCTTATTTATAGGAAATCCTTCATGTGATCCAGCCATCATGTTTTTTCAATCTATTTTCAAGCTATAAAACTTTTTTAAAAGGAGACTACTCTGATACCAAATGTTAAGCACAAAATATACTGAGAGGGAGGGGTGAATCAATATATTATATATCTTTTTACTTAATTTGATTTATTTTTTTAACCACTTAATCACACATTCAAGATATGCAATAAAATTAAAACAATAATTTGCACCACACAAGAGAGAGACACACTAGATTTTACATGGAAACCCAAAGTGGGGAAAACCACGAAGAATAATCTTAAGTATATGAATGAACACCAATTCAAAATACAAAGTTTGCAAGCACTAACTTGTAAGAGCACCAACCCCTTTGCTAAGCACCAACACAGAAACTATTTGAGTACCAACCCATAGGAGCACCAACCCCTTGAAAATATTTTTGAGTACCAACCCACAAGAGCACCAACCCATCTTGTGTATAAAACACAACTATCTCTCAATGTTGCTTACTCAACAAATGATAGAACTCTACAATATCTCTTATTTTTATATCTTTAAAAACAAATACAAACCATGCACTCTCTTGCATATTAAAATGGTTTCTCAAGCCTTTATTTATAGCTTTCCAAAATACCTTTGGCATTCACCCTTTATGACCCTTCAATCCTCATGGAAAATGTTTCCAAACTTGCATGACACTTTGATCACATCCATATAGTCAAATTATATGTTATCACATAACCACATGTCCAAATCCACCTAGAAGTGCATTTTCACTACTGCTCTAGAGCACATAAAAAATGATAACAAATCTTGTCAAACTTGCATGATAATAATTTTTTAATCCTCATTTGTGTATAACATTAAATACAAGGCTTGATAGATAATAGTTTGGAAGATCAAATCAACACTATACAATAATACACAATGAAATAAAAATTTAATATAAATTAGATATATTACCATGATAGGCATACAATATAGGCACATGTGTCCAATGCCAATAATAAATAGATTTCCTTCATAGGCATACAAAAAATTAAATCTACCAACATAGTATCTAATGTTAGGCGAATTCCATATACACATATACAATGCCAAAAATGCATAAATTGTCATATAGTAGTACAAAAAAATCTCATATAAGACATCATATTCATCAAATAGCCTCCCTCTATTTACCTTCCTTGAAGAAGACTCTCCCTAGGATGCCATGCTAGTAGATAGATACCCCTCTAATGCCTTGGATTACTCCAAGGTCTGACTGTGGGTCCTACACTCATATCTCACTTGTAGCTAAACCTATTCAAACATAAGTATTATTACAAAATTAACATAAAATACATTCAACTAATTGTTAATGAATTAATTTTAAACTATAATAAAAAATCATTTAAACATGTAGTTACTGGAAGCTTATGACCCTGATCAATCTATTTTTGATGCTCAAACAAGTTAATGGTAGGCTTAGTTATTTGAATAGGCATCTAAAATATGGGAGAAACATGAGAAGTTAACCTACTAATCATCTAACTATGACTATTAGATGTCATAGGGAAACCCTGCATACACAATACATTTACATAAGTTATATTTTCCCCTAGTATACATAGTAAAATTATTTTGAAGTCTATTTTTATAATTGAAAATTATAAGTTAATATATACCTCTATCATAACCTATGTAGATGGCATTGTAGTAGTAATTCCTATGTTTTTTTAATTCATAGATAGGTAGGAGTTTCTACTTGAGCCATCAATTATTCATGTAAACAAGGTCTCACTTAATCTCATATAAAGTATCAAAGATATATATGGAAAGTTTTTCTCAATGTAAACTAAGATATATATGGCAACATATTTCAATGTGCATATCATGAATAGATAATGTAAACCAAAAATCATGGAAGTGTAACTACCATACAACATGCAATGGCTAAGAATAGCAAGTAGTTTACATGTTGGAGGTAATCTAAAAATTGTAATACATTTAGGAAGTGTGAGTGGAAGATTAGGAGGTGGAAATAATAGTATCACTTCAACAAGGCAAAGTTAGGGAGAGAAAAGGAATAAGAGACATATCAAAAACTCTATCATTACTTAAAAATCTTTTTTGGATAGAGTAAAATACCATTATATATTTACAGGGAAAGGTTGAACTATAAATATATGGTCATCATCCTTATATTATATGTGTGATATCAATCATCTGTATCTCTATATATAATAGATGGACTGATATCACATTCATTTATAATATATGGATGACTTATTTTTTGGGAAATCACCCAACTAGTAGAAATGAGTGAGCCACAATGAATCCACCTCTTGATGAAGGTGTGCATAAATAAAATAATAAAAATAGGTAGAGGAAGGTAGGTCATTGTCTAATATATCAAGTTTTATCCATATAAATATGTTTTCTTGTTTTGGCTCAAGAGAACAAAATTGGCAAATAGTTTGGATGTTGAATTGGAAAAAACTGCAAGGTGTAATTGTTGACACTAGCACATATTTTAGTACCAATATAAATGGTGTCTCTCCCCAAACTTATCAATGGGGATACAAGTTGTTGAGACCCAATGCAATGTTTTCTAGCATAGGTAATGTTGAGTAGAGAGGTTTTCTACCATTTATACCATTGTCATAGCCAAAGCAAGAGGTGTAATGAGGCATTAGAATTGAAATATAGACCTTTGTCATGGCCAAGAAAAAATTTATAATGAGATATTACAATTGAATTATCATGTGTTTTAAAAATTTATGGCTCAAACATGAGAATGTAAGGTCAACACCAAAAAAATTGGTCCCCCTTTCCCTAACTTATCCCCTTCCTACAAACCACACCTCTTAAATTGGTCATCAAATATTATAAACATGCATAAGATCTTGTAATAAAATGAAGTAAGATTTAAGTCCTATTATCACTATGTCTTAAGTTAAATCACTTTATAAAATATAAATTTATATAAATATCTATTTCATTAACTTTATTTAAATAAGTCAACTTCATGTTGGAGCTTGAGTCATGGTCCTTTATGTCTAAAAAGACTCTTAGAGTTGCATTGTTAAGTTAATGATCCAAAAAGTATGACTATTGATGTTTTAATAATCAATGAGCAATTTTAAGGTTCTAATTGGGTCTGCATTGATATTATTTAAAAGTAATTATAATTAATTTAGCCAACTATTTTGATTTGGGTTATGAGTATGCCTTTAGTCCTAAAAAAATTAAAGTTCAATTAATTAAATTTTCAACCTATTAATGAGTTGGTTGTAAGTAGGTTAATAGTCAAAATTGATTAATTAGGTTGAAAGTTAGTTTATTTGGGTGGATTTGATACAATATAATTAGTGGTTACATCAACCAATGAACTAAAATCACATTGTATAAATTGATATGTAAGTAATGGAGAAAGGGGTCAAATTTATGATTCATCTTTACATTTGCCCACTATGATGTGTCTTAATCATGTTAAATCTAATTCCTTGTATTTTTAACCTTCATGTGCATTTCTTCTCTTTTACCTTAAATTTCCTTGCTATTGTCACTCATTTTCAAGGGTAACATGTGGATTTATGTATAATGGTAATGGTGACATAAGTCAAAATGAGAATATGACTATATTAATCTTAGCAATTCATTTTCAAGATAGTGTTACCTAGAAGGACCCCTAGATATGTGTTCTTCATTTTATAAGTATCCTCATGGCATGTGGAATACCCTTACCTAATATTAAATGAGATTATTCATGGGATTTTGTGGTATTTTCCAAAAACAGTTGTATAAATACTGTTGAGCCCATTCTCATAGCTTACAACTATTGTGGTTCATCTTTAATGGTTTTTGATACCTCATAACAACTTTTAAAGGTTCATGGTACCCCCACGATGATTAACACATCTCAAAAATTTGTGGATAGGTGTATTTATATAGGAGGAAGATGATTTTTAAGGTTTAAAGGTGATTTGAATCTATATGGTATAGTTTCACAGTTAGTATCCTTTAATTAGGCCTAGGAGACCTAATTAGTCCTGAGGGGTGTTGAGTTAGGTATTCTCCAAAGAGATTTAAATTTTGAAAGTCCTTACATGAGCTATGTGATGTAAAAGGGTATCTGAATGTGGGTTTGGTTTGGTTGGTATCTTTTTAGTTTACTCATAACGAGGTTTGCCTCAAAAAAGGGCTAGTAGAAGGGTGGTGTCAAAGAGGAAATAAGAGTTAAGTGAAGAGTTGAAGCTTAGGGGTTGTGTGGAATCGTTAGATGTATGAAATGAGATTTAATTGAGTAAGTATATGATATTATGAGTATTTTTTAAGGAAAAAATAAAATTAGCATTCATACCTATGAAAACACATAAGAATATTGTAAATAATAGAGCAAGGATAAAAAGAGAGAACATGAAAACAAAGTATGAAATAAGGAGGTTGAAATTAAAAGGAAGTATTGTAGAGGTAATTGATTATTAAAATGACTTCAAGTAAATAAGGAGGATATAGTGAATATAATGAGGCTTAATATCATTGAGTAGGTAAGAGTGAATAATAAAGACCTAGTAAATGCAAAGTGATCAAAGAGATAAAGAGGTTGAAGATAGAAGACAAATAAGAACAAGAAAATATTAGAGCTAGGTATTTGGTAGAGGTAAGTGTGTGTTTCCATCCATATCAGGGAATATTGTTAGAACTTATGCATCAAGATACTTGATAGATAAATTTAACTTAAACTTACAATGGTAGCATCAAATCAAATGTTGCAAATGTTGATTGTGATGATGAAGGCACCGTCACCTCTTACAACATAATAACTGACATATGTATTATTAAATTTATATGTACATTAATTGTTAAATAAATTAAATTTGTAAATATAACTTAAACTTAACATGGCATTTATGTAAAATATACCTACATTTATGTAGTGGCTAATCTCTACACACAAAATTTACATCGTAAAAAATCATCACTCATAAGAATATTATCCAAGCCCTCTGAACCACTAGTACCATCATCATCATAAGGTCTAGTTCACATAGCTCTACAAGAACTATAAGGGTGGGGTTGGGTATGCATACTAGGTGGCATATTTCTAGCCTTGGTTTGTGATAGCGTACTCATATGTTAAATGAGAGTATCAATGAGTG
Source organism: Torreya grandis (assembly GCA_037957365.1). Taxonomy (NCBI): domain Eukaryota; kingdom Viridiplantae; phylum Streptophyta; class Pinopsida; order Cupressales; family Taxaceae; genus Torreya; species Torreya grandis. The sequence goes on along the minus strand of JARHVA010003867.1, from coordinate 1,581,693 downwards.
AACTAAGAGGATATAGAGTGTCAATCTCCATGATCTAATAAATTGTAGAGGGGATCTCATGATCAAGTGGCTTTTGGATATGGATCCTCATGGGCTGATTAGGCATATGATGTGTACCTGATTGATCATGTGCAGAGCCTTTCCCTCATCCCTAAAAATCACTAAAATTAAAATAGTTCAAAATCTCAATGAGTAAAAACTCACATTAGAGTTTCTTCAAAAAGAAATGGGACCTCATGGCTATTATATAGTGGATAATGAAACACCATCTATCATCAATCCTAAAAATTAGTTGTGATTAAGTTATGTTGGTAGCAATCAATTGATAAATGTTTAGTGATTACAACAGATGGGGCATTGGTGTCTGGGTCAATAAATAAAGCACAAATAGAGGATTTTGATATTTCTTTGTTCTTTACCTTAAGTGCTAACAATTTTTTAGCATAATAATTCCTACAAATATCCATATATGAATTCCATCTATTAATTTGATAGTGATCAATTGATAAATGTTTAGTGATTACAATAGATGGGGCATTGGTGTCTGGGTCAATAAATAAAGCACAAATAGAGGATTTTGATATTTCTTTGTTCTTTACCTTAAGTGCTAACAATTTTTTAGCTTAATAATCCCTACAAATATCCATATATGAATTCCATCTATTAATTTGACTCATTATAGAGTCAATTTGACCTAATAATGTATGTAGGGAATTGTCTAGCTGGGTATAGTGGGGGTTAGTGTAAGTGGGATCCCTCATTCTCCCAATTAATTCTTCAATTTCAATTTTATTTCCCACAATGTTGTTAATTAGAATCTCCTGACTACTTGGGGGATTTTGTGGAACTATAAGAGGGTTAGGTGGAGGGATAAGAGGAGGAAAAAGAGGGTTTTGTGGAGGGTTAGGAGGAGGAACAAGAGGGTTATGTGGAGGGTTAGTAGGATGGGTTGTTTAAAACAAACAAATTACAACTAAAAATTATTAAAATTATTAGAAATTAGGGTTAAACAATGAAAATAATGAAAAATTAAGGTTAACAAGTGTAGGCTTTTATCACTTACCTCTTCTGCATGCTAGCATCATTGATATGGGCTTCCTAGGATGAATTTAGTGGTTGATTGTCAATATTTTATCTCTCTCACACAAAATGTGATTGTAAAAGTAGAGGATAGCAAAGGAAACTCGAATGTAAAATGATGAATTTACATTCATATTTTGAATTTTTTTGTAACACAAGTAACATGATCACGTTATTGAAAATAATAATAATTAAATCACATTAATAACATGATTGTGTTATTGTTTAAAAAAATGTGATTTCATTATTTAATAACATGATCATGTTATGGATCGATAATTATCAAGACATAATTTAAATAATATGATCACATTAATTAAATAATGCAAATGTGTTCTTTATTAACATGATAATGTTACCTAAAATGCACATGGAATTATCCCCCAACTTTGTACATTTACCCCAAAAAAAGGTATATATTTTGGGGACTATTTGTTAGAGTAGGTTTTTATTTTTCCCTATTATTTAATTAGGGAAATTATATATTTGTGCATACATGGAGTTTTCCTACATTTGTGGGATATGCTAGCTTATGTGGAGATGTGTGTCATAGATGTGTCATAGGTGTCATAAGAATGTCATAAGTAACTCCTTTGACCAGCTATTTCGGGTATGGGAGTTACTTCTCTATTCTTAGCACCCTGTCACCACCTTTCATGGAGGAGTTACAGTCTATCTTGGGATGTTTTAACCACCTTTTGTGGAGGAGTTACTTACGTTCTCTCCTATATGTATTCTTTACTTTAGCCATCTTATGTTAATAGAATATTGGCTTTTCTCCAAATTGTCTATGCAATTGTCTCTTATTTGATTTCATTTACTTTAGCATTTAGTGGTATTCACTTGCTTCATCCCGTGCAACCATGAATCATGCATCCTCGTTATTCAAACCTTGGCGAATACTCTGATATGGTATCAGAGCCACCCCGATAATTGGTTGTCTATTTTGCTATTGTTTTCATTGAAATCTAGAGCTTTGTTAAGGCATTTTTTTTATGAAATTTGAAAATTTTTGGGAGATATTGCTAGTTCTCCATGCTATTGTTCCTTCCATGGCTTGTTTAGTCTCTCCATATACATGCAGGACTGTGATGGCATCATTTCCTAGATCTGTGTGGTCTAGATTTTCTCCATGGCTATTTTCCACCACACTTGGCGTTGGAGGAGGTAAACTTGCATTGGACTGGTTTTTTCTCCATTTCAAATCTGAAGGCATTGACTTCTACATTGAATTTGTACTTTGGCATCATTTATTTGATAGAGGTGTTGCAATTTTGGAAGCTTGACACTCTCAAAATAAGATCTGCCTATTCCCTATCATTATTTCCATCAGCGTGTGGAGATATGCTAAAGGCATTCTATGATATTGGCATTGGAACAAGAATTATAAGCCTAAAAAACCCTACATTCCATTTACACAACTTGCTTGTGTGATTGCTTGCAAGAATTTCTGCCATAATTGCTATTTTTTAAAAATGGTGCACTTTTTCACATTGGTGCCCCTCTCCTTATTTGGCATCCCATGTGGGCCCTTAAATACTTGGAAATCCATTAAATTCTATCTTTTACTTTAAATTTTTAGTTAAAATTGACTTGTCCAAAAAAAATCAGTCAATTTGACTGAGTATTGAGTATTTTAGACAATGTTTAAGTTTTGATAATTTGGGGGTTTAAATTTAAACTTGTATCTTCACCTGTCAAAGACGAAGGGTGAGGCCCAGGTTGGTAGGAGGCCAATTCCCCCTCACAAAGACCTCATTTGGATTCCTCTCTCTATGTCGAGTCCAACAAGTGGTTTGAAGGCCACTTTCTCTCTCAAAATAGGTATTTTTTTAATGTTTTAGTGTTATTTTTTTGCAAAAACACTAGCTTACGAGAAATTAAATCTTTAATATCTTGTAAAAGGTAGCTTAGATTTGGGTGACATATTTTGAAAAAGTGTTTGTATTTCAATTATCCACAACATAGGCTTGTTATTTGTTAAAAATGCACTAGTTTATAAAGTGCCTAAAATTTGGGTCTCTCAGGATGCATTTTCAGCTGAGTCCGACGTCCTGTTTGCTTAAAGTCTTGCACTGATTGCTCTAAGATGCATTATCAGATGAGAAAATGTCTTTTGAGCATGTAATTTCATATTTGGGGTGGGGCTCAACATTTTTTGGGGGTGTGATTTCTTTTTAACACATACAATCTTTGCTTTCATTCTATTTTTTGCATAATTTCACAACTTGCAATCAACACAACTTCACCTAAATTCAGCTTAAAATGGATTTTTTAAAACTTAGACTCCTAACACCCTTCAAATATCATGAATGAAAGGTTAAAATGTCAATCATTCTTAGAAGTAAAGGGTTGTATAGGATCACCATGGGTACTGAAGTAGAACCCAACACTGATGCTGAAAAGGTCGAGTGGTACAACCATAGTGATGAAGCCTATGGATTCCTAAGCTTGTCCATGTCTCTATAACTTCTCTTCCATTTAGAAACCTCCAAGACTCCCAAAGACATATGGGACACCCTAGAAACTTTATTTGGGAAGCTTGATGAGATGAGAGGTCATGAGCTTGAAAATGAACTCATAAGTCTAAGTCCTATCAACTTTGACACCCTACAGGACTTCTTCACTAATTTTAAGGCCCTTAGATTGAAATTGAAAGAATGTAGGATAGAGAATAAAGATGACCAACTCATCCTTTCTATTCTCACAAAGTTAGGTCCAAGCTATTCAGTCTTTGTCTCCACTTTCCATGCCACAAAAAGTGCCCTTGGCACTACATGGAAAATGCCTTCTTTAGATTCATTCATTGCCGACTTGACTAGGGAGAAAGATAAACTAATCCAAATGGGAATAATGAAGTCTACTCAACCCCAAGCTTTGATAGCTAGAAATGGTAAGGATAAGACTTCAACAAAGGAGAAGAAGAAAAAGAACAAGGACTAGGAGAAGAAGAAAGAAAACAACAATCTTGCCAAAAACAACACTGAGTCTTCCTCCTCCAATGTTAAACCTAAGAAGGAAAAGGTTAAGTTTGCCTATTGTAAGAAGACAGGGCATGATGAACATAAATGCATGAAGAAACAAATAGATCACCTAACTCATCTTCTAGAGAAGCACAACATAGGCATTCTTGAGTCCATCAAGCAGAATTCATCTACCCAAGATTCTACCAAGGTAAAAGGCAAGGGTAAGGAGAAAGACAAGGGTAAGGCCCTTGTAACAACTACAACTTCTACAACATCATGGGTCATTGATTCAGGTGCTTCTCACCACATGGGCTCTTCACTAGTTGAGTTTTCATCTTTAGAGCCTTGTAGCATAACTTCAATTAGTTTGGGTGATGACACATCAGTTTCTGTTGTAGGGAGAGGGTCAGTTGAAATAGAAGGAGGAACATTCAATAATGTTCTAAGTGTTCCTTCTCTTTCAACCAATCTCCTATTAGTGTACCAAATCACTCACATTGGTTGGGGCATGAGAGTTGAGTTTTTTCTAGATTCAGTGGCTATCAAAGAGTTGCATAGTGATACTACAGTGGCAGTGGGTAGGGTAGATCACCAAGTAAGGTTATACACCTTCTCACATTTTGCACCTAATTCTTCTCCAACAAGATTACTGACTCATTTAGTTGGAGTTAGCAAATTATGGCATGAGTGGTTTGGCCACCTTAACTACCACTACCTTGAGCAACTTTGCAAACATGAAATGGTCATTGGCTTGCCTCATGTCCAATTCTCAAAAGGACTTTGTGAGGGATGCTCCCTTGGGAAGCATCTCAAAGCAAAATTTGACAAAGGCAAAGCTTGGAGGGATTCACAACCTTTGGAGTTAATCCACAGTGATGTATTAGGACCCTTTCTCAAACCATCTTTCACAAGGGCCAAGTACATCCTCACTTTCATTGATGATTTCTCTAGGTACACTTGGATATAATTTCTCAATCAAAAGTCTGAAGTGTTTGAAAATTTTCTAGACTTCAAGGCTCTTGAGAAATAGAGTGATAAATCCATCACGGTTATTTGAATTGATAATGGAGGGGAGTATGTCAGCAACAGGTTTGATTAGTTTTGCACCATAGAGGGGATTGATTTGCAGTGCATAGTCACTTATAGTCCTTAAAATAATGGGGTTGTAGAATGCAAAAATAGGTTCTTGAAAGAGATGGGTAGCTATATGATTCACTCCAAATCCTTAGCACCATAGTATTGGGCTGAAGCCATCAATTGTGCTTGCCACATTCAAAATAGGGTTCCTCACAAAGCTTTGAAAGGGATAACACCCTTTGAAGCTTGGCATAAAAGGAAACCTGATGTTGAGAACCTTAGGGTTTTTGATCCCTAGCCATGGCCTACATACCAAAGAAGAAACACAAAGCTATGGAGTGTCAGTCTAAGCCTTGCATCTTTGTAGGATATTCAGATGGTGTTAAGGGGTATCACCTTCTATATCTAGTCACTCATGAGTTGTTCATCAAGAGAAGTGTCCATTTTCAAGAGAGACGTAGAGACTCAACACTTGGAACTTCTTCTCCCTCATTGAATATACTTCTTCATGATGATTTCTCATCAGATTCAGATTAGCCACAATAGGTTCTTAAGCCAGAGACATCTTCTTCTTCTTTGATTTTAGACAATGAGGATAGTGATGCAGAGTCATCCACCTCTAGTCAGTCAGAGGATAAGGAGTTAGCACCTGACTCACCCACTTCCAAGCCACTTTCAGCTAGACAGACACTTGAGAGTGCTAGCACTTGGGCAGGAGATCTCGTAGATGACAGACGTACTAGGGGGGATTTTTAGAGAGATCCACTTGCCTTCTTTGCTTTAATTTTGGATCCACAGACTTTTTGAGAGGCATCAGGAGTACCTGTGTGGGATAGTGCTATGGAGGAAGAATATTTTTCCTTAATCAAAAATCACACTTGGGACTTGACTTCAATTCCTAAGGGAAGGAAGATGGTTTGATGTAGGTGTATTTATCGGACCAAGTTTGTAGCAGATGGGTTGGTTGATAAGTACAAGGCATGACTAGTCACCAAGGGTTTCTCACAAGTGGCAGGCATTGACTACTCAGAGACCTTTGCACCTGTTGCAAAGATGAGTTCTATCCAACTCACCTTGGCTATTGCCACAGCACATGGTTGGGATGTGCATTAGGTGGATGTGAAGAGTGCCTTTCTTCACAAAGACCTAGAGGAGGAGATCTACATGGAGCAGCCGCTAGGATTTATTTACGATTCTTCCTTAGTATGCAGACTTAGGAAATCTATCTATAGCCTAAAATAGGCCCCTCAGGCTTGGTATGCCAAGATGGATTCCTTCTCACAGTGGGTTTCACTAGGTGCCATTCTGACCCCAATGTCTACTTCTTGTAGTAGGATGATTCGCTCCTGATTTTGGTTCTAAATGTTGATGACCTTTTGATCATTGATAGTTCTTCATCAGCTATTGTTGTGGTGAAGGCATCTCTCTAGGATAGATTTGACATGATAGACTTGGGTTTGTTGCACTACTTCTTTGGCATTGAGATCTCACAATCAAATTTAGGGATTTCTCTTGCACAACCTAAGTATGCTCTTGACTTATTGGCTCAATTTCACATGGCTAATTACAAACCATCTCCGACTCCTTTTCTATCAAGAGTCAAGCTTGAGGCTGACTGTTCTTCACCATTGGTTGATGCCACTCAGTATCGACAACTTGTTGGTAGTCTCATCTACTTGACTCACACCAAGCCCAACATATCATATGTAGTGGGACTTGTCTCCAAATTTATGCAGGAAACTCATGAGTTACATTGAAAAGTAGCTAAGAGGATCTTGCATTACATATAGGGTTCACATAGATATGAGATTCATTATAGATTTGGCATAGAGGTTGACTTGGTTGGATATATAGATTCAGATTGGGCTAGAAATTCACAGACTCACAATTCCACTTCTGGTTATAGTTTCTCTCTAGGTTCTAGTCCTATCAGTTGGTCTAGAAAGAAGTAAAATGCTATTGCTATATCATCCACAGAGGTAGAGTATAAGGGAGCTGTTAATGCAGCTACTGAGGCTATTTGGCTTTAGGGGATTCTTTCTAAGTTTGGCATTCCTATCAGGTAGCCCATCATCATTTATTGTGACAACTAGAGTACCATTTAGATTTGTAGGAATCTGGTTCAGCACCAGCGGACCAAGCACATAGAGATTCACATTCATTTCATTCGGGAGCTTATTCATAGTCAGGTCATTGACTTAATATTTTTCCAATCTTTAGAGCAGGTTGCAAACATCTTCACCAAACTTTTCACTAAGAGCAAGATCATTCATCTATGAGCTCTTCTTCGGGTGCGGTCTACATCTGCAGTAGCATCATCTTCAGGGGGGTCCTTCTAGCCTTCTCATTTATTTATGTCTCTCTTTTTGGGGGGAGTTATTTCCTACGATTTTTCTCCTTTTCTCTATCTTATGGGAGATTACTTTTGTACATGGGTACCTCATTAGGCCTAGCTATTAGGACCCATTTTATATTTCCACACTACCCACCTAAGTTGTGCTTATGAGGGGGTGTTAGTGTAGGTTTTTATTTTTCCCTATTATTTAATTATGGAAAATATATATTTGTGCATACATGGAGTTTTCCTACATTTGTGGGATAGGCTAGCTTATTTGGATATGTATGTCATAGATGTGTCATAAGTGTCATAAGAATGTCATAAGTAACTCCTTTGACTAGCTATTCTGGGTATGGGAGTTATTTCTCTATTCTTAGCACCCTGTTACCACCTTTCATGGAGGAGTTACAGTCTATTCTTGGGGTGATTTGACCACCTTTTATGGAGGAGTTACTTACGTGCTCTCTTATATGTATTCTTCACTTTGGCCATCTTATGTTAATGGAATATTGGCTTTTCTCCAAATTGTCTATGCAATTGTCTCTTGTTTGATTTCATTTACTTTAGCTTTTTTTGGTATTCACTTGCTTTGTCCCATGCAACCACGACTTGTGTATCCTCGTGATTCAGACCTTGGCGAATCCTCTAATACTATGTTATCCATTAATTATTATCAAGCCTATAACATGTTTTCACAAATTAGATAATTACCACTCTAAGTATAAATTTATTTCAATAAGTATTAAATTGAATGGAGGAACTTGTACTTTATGTATTTTTCTCTAGATTAAATGTATTTAAAAGACTTAATATTTACTTTAAATGTTAACTAATTTTTAAAATATTTTCTTTTGCAATTTCATAATATATTTCTCCAACATATTTCATGTCCTTTCATTATCATAAATTATGTCCTATATGATCTAATATAATTTTAAATTTATAGTTTCTCAGTTTCAAATTAGGAGCATGTTGGCATGTAAACTAACACATAATGGGTAGGTGAGGATGAAAAATTAAGAGAATGAGACCAAGGTACCCAAAATGAGGATCAAAAGGGTATTCCTTATAACCATACATTATATGTCTTTATAAAAAATATTGGAAAGAAAATAAAATAAGGAGAGAAGGAGAGAGAGACAAAGATGAGAGAAAGAAATGAAGAGTCATGTTGGAAGATATGGAGAAATTATAATCATGGGAAATCACACCAATAAGATCATAATATTAACAAATAATCAACAACACACAATCATCCTAGAATAATGTAATTATACAACTAATAACTACCCTCGTACCAAAATTAAGTGTCTACATAATTACCTACTTCAATACATAGGTTTAAAAACATATCAAACTAAAACAAACAAGGGAGATACAATAGATATTCCATACTCTTGAAGTTACTACCAAAATTACAGTGTTCCCACAAAAAATCTAAAATTCCATTAAACTTGAAAAAGGATATATACATGTCAATAAGTTCCCAATCAATCAATGTCCTTATGAAATAAAAGGAGGTATGAAACTGATACATCTAGTTTTGGTTCATAGTTTAGTATTGAATCCATTATGAGTTGAAAAACTCTTTAAGTACATGTTATTGTCCATGTGGATCCTACAATAAAAACATATACAAAGATAAATTCTCATAATAATAATGAGATGATCTATATAAAAGTTAAAATAGAAATTATGCACCAAGTTTAGTTAGTAAATGTGAGGGCACCACTTTATGATTTTCCTGCATCTCTAAACATGTGCCAAGTAATAATTCTCATGTATAAATATAAATCTTAGAATCTACACTAGACTTGCATGTATTTATGATTAAAACATTAAGGGACAAAAAATAAAATCCAAATAAATATGATGTAATTTATAATATATCAGGGTTAGGAAATGTCATGAAGATATATATTGACCCCAAATTTTAGATAACCACAATTACAAGTAAGCATCATTGAGAAATAAAGTGTAATCAATGTAAACCTTATTTTATCTCAACAAGGTATCACACAAACATACTTATCTAAGTAAGTTATGCACATGTATAAATGAGTGTCAATATATAATTAATAAATATATCATGTTTTTGGCCAAGGAATGTTGCACAAAAGGAAGAAAGAACCAAGTGAATCAACATAGAATTATATCCTCATCAAAATCTTTGTACATGCATACTATGTAAAATATGACCATTACACAAATAGTTACATATCAACATATAATGGTGAAGATCACACTGATAAATAAGAATGTCACATAACAAGGATCATAAGGAGAGATAATTAGGATATGAATAAATATTTTTAGGATTTATGGTCTAGCATTAAGACAAAGGTAGGGTTTGTTCTATATAAACCCACCTTTCCATTTCTAATAGGTTTAACCCTAGAAGTGATTTTAGTATTAATTGTGATATCAGTATAATAAGTTGTCATTTATTGATCTCAAATATACTCTAATAACATATATATGTTATTGTTTAGTATTTAACCCTATGTGATAGACCCGCTTGGGTCCCAAAAATTATCATTTACTTTACTAAGAAGAAAATTCATGTTGGTGTATGAATCAAATTATTATGAATGAATATGATTAATCCATAAGAAGTATTGTGTATTATTGAATAATGATTCATGCATCCAATGTTTTTTTATGGTTAGATTAGATTTATGTTTCCTTAATATATGCTAAATGTTAAAGTTTGTATTAATGAACACCTTGAAAATGAGGTCTTCATTACCAGATTAACAAGACTTTTTAACCTCTCTTTAAATCTCAAGTGAGAACTTATGTGTGAATCTTAAATGATATGATGACATAATAAGTGTGTTTTCTTTTGACCACATGAAATTTGCATAAAATAGTTGAGGAATGTCTTTGAAAAAACACATAAATTTGGTTGCATTTTTAGGATATGTATAACTATTTAATGGCTATGATAGTTTGTAATGTTCTAAATGATCTCACTGGAATTGTAGAGTGTTATTTTGAATATAAATCATTGAATTTTTTAATTAATTCTTCTATTAGAGAAGAAGTGACACCTAAACATTCTATAGAAATGAGATAAATAACCCCTTATATGAATTATTTTTTTAGAAAATTCAAGGGCATCTACATGAAAGGATAGTTGAATATATAATGGGTTGGGGCAGAAACCTCAGTATAAGGTATGCATGGATGAATTTTAACTTATTTTGGATTTAGTGGATATATAAATAGGTCAAAAAATTTAAAATTAAGATCGTGTAAAATGTAGAATAAACTACACAAATATGAATCTTAAAGAGAGAGATATTGCACATACCAATATAGAAATGACCAAGTACATATGTGAGAGAAGGAATTTATATTATTTTCTATTATGTATTTCTTATTTCCTAAGTATAGTCTACTACAATGCTTTCTAACTACTTTGTGATTACTTGAATCAAGAAACATGTTACAAAACCTATCTAGGATATTTCTAGTGCATGTTTAAACACATATGGAAACTAATTATATTCATCATATTATAATACTATCCATGTGTAGTTTTTTGGTAACCATATATTTTTGTGCCTACATTTCTAGATGATTTATGTGTGATTTATTGACATAAATCCTTTGCACATTTCTTGATTTTTTATTCCTTTGCCTTGAAATCCTAGTTCCAATTTAGACACTAACTTAACATGAAATAAACGGAGTGAAATATGGGTTAGACATCCCCAACCATGCCATTTTGAGTTTTTTAGAGTTTCATATGCTCCAATACTCCTAATAATGTTTAAAATGCACATATTTCTCCCACCTATGTGTATGTGTGCTTGATTTTGATCCACAAGAATGAAATGCAATGATTTAGCTTTTGACACTTAAAAACATGCAACATTGACCTTGAGTTTATATTCAAACTTTGATTTTCAGCTATTCCATTGATTATTTTAAAATTTTGAATTCCTTTGCATAGTCTTCCAAAGGTGTGCAAATGGATTATTCAAGATTTTCTAAGTGAACGTTAGATAGGTCTAGATAAGAATGGCCTTAGGATTGATGTATATTTATATACAAATCTTTGGTATTCCCCCATAATCAACATAGGAAGCATACTTGGATAATTCAATGGAAAGATTTAAATTTAAAAAATTATTTTTTATAATTCCTAAGACACTACTGGTGAAGGTAAAAGCCTACAACTACTAGCATTTGGTTATTTTTGACATTGTCTAGAGAAGAAAAATTAGGGATATATAAATGGTGATAGTATCCTTAAAATTATAGAGAATTATGGAATATATTAAGGAAATCCTAAACATGGATGATAAGAAATTGGGGTTTTCACATCCATATATAAGTAAACAAATAGGTGAAAGTATGCCCTATATTTGAATGTGTATGCAAAAATCATGTATGTCATAGATAGGTCATAAGTGAGATTATCAAGTTTTTAATACAAAATTTAGGTGTCTCCAATATTTTGGTGAAGTATTTATAATATTTTATTAAAAGCATAAAATAAACATATTAGGTACCTATGCATAACTACACTTGGCATAGCTAGGTATTCTACAAATATCTAGCTTGTTCCATGCGAAAATTTATAATGAAACATGAAAAAATCAATGTCTAATTATGATTAAAATATGAAATAATATAAATAATTGAACTGTTTTAATTTGAAAAGTTAATAAATATCTAATCTTAAGAGCACACAAGATAAGATTCCTTTTGTTGAACTCAATTAGAGAATTCCATGGGGTGATTATGCCCCATGTATATACAACTGTTAAAAATAAAGGTTGAGAAATATAAATGCCTCAACACCCACTGGAGATGGAGAAGTATGTAATTTTATATACATATAAATTAAATTTAACCACTCAAAATATCATCATAACTCTCCCAAAAGAGGTTTGTATACAAATTAAAACCCATAATCAACTATGGCAAGAAAATTTTAGATCTAAAATTATTACATAGTACCACCAATCCATATTATATAAATAAAAAATGTATTCATGAGAAAAAATCATCTCAAATTGGATCCATCAATACCTCAATGTAATATATAATTCCATATTCCATATATCAACCTTCTCAATATAGTACATCTAATAGAATTTGCTCAATATGGTCAATATGATAACTTTCTCAATCTGGGCCATAAAATTTACTTGATAATGCCATAAAATATGTCAATTTTCCTTTTAAATACTTTTAAAATACTTTTATGTTCTATGTATATGATTCAATATGCTTTATCTATCCCAATTTGAGTCATATTTTTCAAAAAAATAAATTGTCTATCTACCAAGGCTTGAATCTTTAAGACAAGACCACTATATGCCCCCATTTTGAGGTAAGGGATGAAGCCTATAAAATTCTCATCTCAAAATAAAGTGTCACATGCATGAATTATTATATATAAAAATTTCATCATGTAAAACATGTATTCTAACATAATAAGATATGTCATCATATTAAAATTTAATCATCCAAGAACATATGAAACATGTAATCCAAGGTAGTGTAAATTCAAGTATCATGTATAATAGATATAATATAACAAATATATATGTAGTAATAATCATCACATCTATATCCATGATATAAATCATGGTGTCTTACATAATAATATAATTGATGATAATAATCATGACTCAAAGTTAGATAAATAGTCATAAATGTATCCACACACATACAAGCCAATGAGATCATGATCATAACACACAAAATAACTCAACACCCTAATAATCTCTGATTCAACATAGATAAAACATGGAAATGACATGGACTAGATGATCCTTGACACAAATGATGCATGATGTGAAAAACACAATAAATTTGCACATAGATTATGAAATATATCACACATGAATGGTAACACATAGACCACACAATATAAAACACAATCAATTTCACACAATTAATACTCATTCAATGATAAAACAATGTACCAATCATTAATATCAAACACACAATGAATAGTCCATGCTAATCTACACAAGTATCCCATGTCATTATCACATATAGTGAACCAATATGCATATGGAATAAAAACCTAAATAATATATGTAAGATCAATCCATATATAAATTATCTTAGTAGCTCAATATTATCAATGGAATGGTCATTTAAATATATAAATTGTAAAGTATACCAAGATTCCCCTAATTTAGTCTTACCCATAATGTAGAAAGGAATCCCTTGGTTTTAAGGAATTTCATGAATCTAAATGTATATGTATCACATGTATCCCACATGTCTTATATCCAACTCATATATCATGAAAATCACGTGTAAAGAATTGATATTTAATCTACCATGTTGTTTCACCTATATTGTAGTTAATGTGGTTAATTAACCCTAATTAGATATAACTATTATAAATTAATTCATATTATAAAATATATAAATATCAATGTACAAGATTGAAATTGATTTTACATTTGAATTTTTTAATTATTGAAAATAATAATATGGTTAAGATGCTTAGCATTTAACTTCTCCATAGAAGACTTATTATGGGAAAGCAATAGGAAGGATGAAAAACTAGACTACAAGTCACTCAGAGCAACATCTGGATCTATATACATGCCCATCAGGTATTGTTAGCCTCATGTTGTGTCATAAAATGTTTTGTTCCATGTATAATAAATTTTTCTATGTATTTTTTTCCCTCTATTTTTATATAGGCATGTGCCTAATTGTATTTCAATAATATATGTGATCTAAAGGTATGATTATGTGTGCAACTCATAAACATTTGTCTCCTTCACATGAAACCCTAAGTCCACTTTCAATGATAGAATTGTGCTTACTAAAGGGGAATAAATGTGGGTTGATATAAACCTAATAAATTCCCATTGAATGGTTGAGAAATTCCTACATATCCAATACTCTAAAGAGGGAAGTTAAACCACATGTAGTTACTCCTGTCAAGTGAATGTGTGAAATCATATCCATTTAATGTATGTAACTTGTGATTTAGCTCTTGATGTTTATAAATTAACAAATTTATTTGGCTCTTAATTGCTTTAAACTTTGTAAAGACCCTCTCCTTGTGACTAAATGTAAATTTTGGAATAAAAGGCTAGTCGTTTTAGGTGTGAAACTATTTAAGTATGTTTGATAAGTGATTATTAGATAGATAATAATCTTACACCTATTTTTTATTTATAAAATAATATTTTATTACATTATCATGCCACTAATATTTGAAAATGTATGAGCTGATCCATAGGGATGATTTTTGAAATTTTGATTGTTTCTTGGTGTGGGATGAAACTATTAGACTCAAAAAATACAATGTTGGATATTTTGTTTTGATTGTGACATTGTTGTCCAAGAGATAATAAGACTAATATAATGATATAAATATGTTTGAGAAACCTAAGTAACTAATTTGATATAAACTATGGGATTTCTTTTAGGTCATTAAGATAAACTTGGGAAGGATAAAGCCACAAAAGGAATGAGAATGTGAGATAATGGTCAATAAGATTTTTGTGTCTAAAAATTTCACCCCCAACCTTACTTTAGTATTTAAATGAAATATAAATGATATATTAAAATGATAAATAAATTTACTTAAGTGTGTACAATACACTTTAATTTTGGAAGATGTTCCACAAATGCAACTTATACCTAGAAAACCTATAATGAAAATATAGTAGTTAATGTCCTTGGAATAAAATCTAAAAAAGCATAAGTTAAAAATTGAAATTGAAGAGAAAGAAAATAGAACACAATTATGTGTGTGAACCATATTTACATTTAATTTGTTAGAGATGATTTTGCCCTATTGAATCATTAGAGAATGGTTCCATTTGATGAATCCTTATGAATAATTAAATGTGATCAATCCCCAATTTTTTTAACTATGGCAAGTTCAATGGATTGAGAAGTAAAATTACCCCAACCCTAATTGAAAGAAAAAACAAATGGAATTGTACCAAGCCATTGAGCACCATATAAACTCAACCACACTTATCCCTTGTAAATAATCTTGCTATGATATGTTATCCCAAAGATGAAAGGTGGGAATCACATATTGGTCTTATATAGTGATGTTAAGTCATTGAGTTTGTAAAACCTAAACCAAACTACTCATTAACCATGAATCAACCAATGCAAACAAATTTATAGATTAAAATTTTATTACTACTAAATACCATGGAATGTGCTTGGAAAATAGATTTTTTTCATAATGTAAATGTGCACGAATATATTCATGCCCCATAATATGAATTTATCAATGTTAATATTGAAAAAAATATTATATGTGTATGTATGACAAAATTGATGCCCCGTTATTTGAAATAATTAGTGATTTTATAAATATAATACCATGAATTTATATGTTATGTATGCATCATACCTAAAAAATATAAAAAAAATATGTAAATCATGTCAAGTGAATTGAATACATATGCCTAATCTGATATATAAACCATTATGAAATATTTGTAATCTATATAATATATGCAATAATATGTAATTCATGATCATGGGGGATTAGTCTCTACAACATGCCCACTGATATGACCCTTTTTGAGTTGAGGGACATATCATGTAAGTCACTCATCTCAAAAGGATGAGTTAATTGTATCATGTTATGTATAAATATGTATTCATGTATAATCATGTCAACATGTGGAGAAAATGTCATAACATTATATATTATGTCATAAAATCATATATAAAATATATGTAATATAAATGAGTATAAGTGTCATGTATAGATGTATATAGTAATAAGGCACACATTATGAATTGTCACTGAAATATGTACTCAATAAGACTATATGGAAAAGATGCATGATATGGATCATGGCACCACACACAAGGTGGTGTGATATGGATCATGGGACTTATGGATCCTTGAGTCTATACATGAGGGTATTCATCTCTCAAACATTATTATGTTGATCCTTGATTTGTTTGCAACACCTATGAAAGGTGATGAAAAAGTTTCTAATTTTTTTCAAAAATTAAGAATATTAAAGCTCATTTAGATGGTTATAATTGTAATTTTTTTTAGTGTAAATTAATTTATTTTATTATTCAACTTAACATTCATGAAAAAATTATAATTTTATCTCAATTATAAGTTTAAAGTATTAAATAGATAAAGATATCCTAGACCTCACTAACCTATCATTTATTTTGATTCAAGAAGAGCAAGTGATGTCTAATTTTGATTTAAAGAGAATTCCACTTAGGCACTTCTCTCTCTCAAATCTATTTCTGAGAATAATATAAACTAGAAACCTAACCCTAATTTTATTAATGGTAAAAACAAGAACAAGAGATCTGGTAATAAGAATCATAAATCTAAGTTTAATGGGAATTGTATTCTATGTGGTAAATTTGGCCATAAAATTGAAACTTGTTATTAAAAAAGATGGAGATAATAATAAATATTATAAAAATAAAAAAGTGAAAAAATCTAATTAAAACCATTAGAAGAATCAAAACCTTAATCATAATAACAATCAAGATTAAAATTCTAATATTATTACTTCATATATTGCTTTATTTGATTCAAATGAGAATGAATGAATTCTAAATAGCGGTACATCACACTGTATGAATTTTTTATTTAATATTTTGTATAATTATATAGATATCTCTAAAAATATCTATTTAGGAGATAACTCATTTTTAGAATCAACTAAACAAGGAAAGAAAAAATCTGCAAATGTTGTAATTAATGATGTTTTCTATGTACCTAAACTCAAGAAAAATTTGTTATCTTGTTGTCAAATTATGAATGATAATTTCATTTTCACCTTTCTTAAATATATCTAGTTCATTATAAATCAATCTGATTCTCTTATTGCTAAAGGTGTTCAAAATAATGACTTATACATTTTTATTACTTCTTATCCATGTTTAATTTCATTGCATAGTAAGAATGAAGATCAACTATGACATGAAATATTATGACATATTAATTTTATAATTTTAAAATATATGTCTTCTCAATATATTTTTATTGGTTTACCTTCTATTTTCTCCCATCATGAAACTTGTGAAGCTTGATTTCTTGGTAAGAAACATACTATTCCCTTTCATAAAGAATCATGATGTGAATTCCTCTAATCCTCTAGAGAAATAATTCATAGTGATTTTGCAAGACCTCCTAAAGTTGTATCTCTTAATTTTTATTTTTATGTTGTTGCTTTTATAGATCATTATACTATAATTATTTGGTCATATTTCATTAAAAATAAATATGGAGTGTTGTCTAAATGTAAAAAAAATTAAGTTATTGTTAAAAATTCTTCTAGTTTTTCTAGTAAGATATTAAGATATAATAATGGTGATAAATACATTAATAAATAGTTTAATTATTTTTTATTTAAGTTGTGGTATTCAAAACAAGATAATAACTTCACATTCCCCTCAGTCAAATGGTGTGTTTGAATGGAAAAATTGCACCTTGGGTAGATGCGGGATAATGGGGGACAAAAGGGGGGGTATAAAGCGACACATTTAAAAAAATAATAATATTTGAAATTGGAGAGAATGTTAGAGAGACTTAGAAAAGGAATTTAATAATGACATAACAACATGAATTGTGGCGTTTTGAATTTAGTTTCTAAATATATAATTTTTTCTAATACCCAGATGATACAAGTGTGAAAAATAGATGCATTTATGACAATAGATTGATATTTTTTTGTAAAAATATTAGGAGAATGCATGTGTAAGGAATATTTTTAATATATATATATTAAAATTAATAAAAGATGCCTAATCAAATGTGTCAACAAAGATTTAAAAAATACCTAAATTTCTTAGAAACTAAGTGGGCTTCTCCATGACTAGTTTCAAGGTAGGTTTGGACCTCTCCAAGCCTATACCCAAGGTAGGTTTGGAGGGAAAATGCAAAAACAATTGAAATTTATAAAAGGGCATACACCCTTTATAAAGGATACACATCCTTTGTAAATGGTGTATGCCCTTTATAAAGGATGCACACCTTTTTCAAAGTGCGTACACCCTTTTTAAAGGTCATACATCTTTTGTAAATGGTGTGCATCCTTTATAAAGGGCATACACCCTTTGAAATGGGCATACACCTTTTTTAGAGTGTAATGTTTTTCCAATTTTATGTTGTTAAAAGATGGATATATATTATTTGCAACTAGATGTTGTTGTTAAGAACCTTAGACTAATTTTGTTTACCATGTTGGATGTTTTTCAAGAATATATTTAGTAAAATAAATATTACATTTAATTTTATTTACTTTAAATTTATTTTACTAAATATAAAAAATTAGGGCCACTTAGCATCTTTTATAATTGATTTTAGAGTTTTAAGAGTTACTATTTAGAAGTTAGTTTTTCAAATTTCATTCCATCCAATACTTAGTTTTCTAAATTTCAAGATCAAAAGATAGAATGAGAAATGAGGTTACAAATCATGTTACGTATGTAATAGTTATATAACATTTATTATACCCAATATTTCACCTAATTGAGTATGCCCTACCTACTTTACCTACTTAAGTATGCCCTACTCGATTGAATACCCAAGCTTGAAGATGGATTCTTAAATAATTTGTGGGTTTTCAATCAATGGGTCTATCAATATGCATAAATGACTACCCTGTATCATGTAAATTGTAACATACCTATAGTCATGATATGGTCACTCATACATGAAATCTATCACATACTTATTACATATATGTATGCATTCACTCATACATGACATATACTTGTAATCATGATACAATAACTTATACTTGACATGAATATAGATAATAACCCTAATAAACTCTATTTTAAATATAATAAATCAACACACCATTGAAATTCATTCTAAAAAAAAACACACTTTAAAAAAAATGTCAGATAGATGGTTAATATATGCATTCTTCAAATTCAATCTCATGCATTACTCCAAAGTCATGTAGAATAAATTCATATTCTAGCACTCAAAATTCACATAGGACAATTCCTTATTGATCCTCATCAACCCTAATCACTCCCTCATCAACCCATATTCATGCTTATCATCCCTATTCATTCCCTCACCAGTCCTCATTGTCCCTCATTATCCCTAATCACTCCCTCATTGGCTATAATCAGCCTTCATTATTACTAATCACTCCATCAACCCTCATCATCCCTAGTCACTCACTCATCATCCCTCATTTTCATTGATCATCCCTATACAATCTAGGTCATCGAACATAATTAACCATAATCAACCTCTCATCATCCTAAAAATCATCCTTAGTCACACTCTCATCATCCTTCTCATCCCTAATAACTACCTCATTAACCATCATCATTTCTTATCATCCCTAGTCAATCCTTAATCATATTTTATTGGACCCCTCATCATCCCTAATCACTCCCTCATAAACCCTCATCATCCTTAATCATCCCTAATCACCCCCTGCTCATTTTTCCTCATTCCTCAATTCCCTACTAATTCCCTCATTGTCACTCATCATACCTAATCGCTCTATCATCATCCCTAGTCACTCCCTCATTGAGTAGAGTGTGTTCCAATCCATTAGTCAGTATAAATTTGTTTTAGAATAAAAAATATATTTTTTAGATGAATCTTGAATGGTTTTTCAATTCTTTTTATTTTGATTGGAATGTACTAGGGTGATTATTCTCATTCATGTCTAGTAGATTAGATAGTGTCATGATGGATTACTCTAGGGAGATTGTTGAACAATTTAGATGGTGAAAATAAGATAATATCCTCTTTGCACTTACATGGAAAAAAAATATTTTTAATGATGAGGAATGATGAAAAATGATGATAGATGAAAAATTACCTCTTGGAACTTACTTTGTATGAGGTGAAATCCTTCTTCTAGACACAGTTATTTCTAAATCATTGAGCAAAATGGAAAGATCATTTTTGATCTTCTCATGTTTTTGAGTTATTCTCAAAGAATGATGTGGGCCATTAGTATAAATTATCAGCATTTGTACCACTAAATTTTTTATGGCATGTTTTCTCCTTGCATTGAAATATTTGTGTTTGTGTAAGAATTATGATAGGAAAGTGGAGAGGGGGTTGATTTGAACTCCTAATGCTTGCATCATTCCTCTGTAGTGTGGTCTCCATAATGTATGCTTAGAATTTTTCATTTAGGTTTCATTTTTAGGGTTTTAGGTTAAGGATTTAGGGTTTAAAGTTTATAGTTTAGTGTTTGGAGTTGATTGTTTGGGTTCTAGGATTTAGGTTTTAAGGTTTAGGGTTTATCCAATTTTAGGATTTAGGATCTATGCTTTTATGTTTGAGGTTTTATGGTTTTAGGTTTGTGGTTTAGGGTTCAAATTTCAAGGTTTAGGGTTTAGCACTTAGGGTTTTAGGATTAGGTTTTAGTGTTAAAATTTTAGGGGTCAAGGTTTTGGGATTGGGGTTGGGTTTTTAGGGTTTAAGGTTCATAATTTTGAAATTTGTGTTTAAGGTTTAATGTTTAATATTAAAGATGTATAAGATTAAGGTTATATGGTTTAGTGTGTAGTATTTAGGATTTTAAGCTTATGGTTTGGGATTTAGGGTTAAAGGCTTAAAGTTTAGGTTTTAGGGCTTAGGGTATAGGATATAAAGTATAGGGTTTAAGGTTTTATGGTTCTATGTTTAGGGCCTAGGTTTTGGGGTTTAGGTATTATTATTTTGGGTTTAGGGATAATCTATTACAATTAAGTGTTACAAGGTTTATGGTGTTTAGGTTTTAGGTTTAGGGTTCAAAATTAAAGGTTTATGGTGTTTAGGGTTTGGGTTTTGCATTTTAGGGTTAATGGTTTATGTGTAAAAGGAGTGTACTAGGGTGATTAGCTATATTTGTGTCTGCTATGAGTGACTATATGTGAATATAGGAATATGTCATGTATGAGTGATAACATACCTACATGTAGTAATAGGTATGGGGTGGATGTAATTTTTGAATGACTGTATCATTATGTTATAGGTTGAATGCTAAGGCTATCCATTTATGCATATTCATAAACCCATTGATTAGAAACCCCAAAAATTATTAGGAATTCATCTTGATTCCACCTTCAAGCCTTTTACATGAATCTCCCTAGTCATTCCTTTCTCTATATAGGTTAAAATGATCCCTATCCTTTCAAGATATGGCTTAGGGTATAGGGTTTGGGTATACTATTTAGTGTTCATGGTTCAAGTTTATGGCTTAAGGTTTGGGGTTTAGGGTTTAGGTTTCAATGTTTAGGGTTTAAGGTTTAGTGTTTAGGGTTAAGGGTTTAGGGTTAATGGTTTAGGTGTAAATGGAGTGTACTAGGGTTATTATTTATAGAATATGTGGAACATGGTATATAAAGGTATAAGATAGAAATTCCACCTACAAGCATACCTTTTCTGAGTAGGCACATAGTTATAGTTGACAACAATTTAAGCCTAGGTCAGTAAAGATTACACTTTGAGGAATTGGAAAGAAATAATGGTTTATAGACTTCATTATAACACCTTAGCCATGGTTATACAAACCTAATCAGATACTTAGGACAAGAAAATAGGGGTGGACACTGAACTCAAGCCTTAAGCTATAGTTGACACATAAACCCTACACAAAATGAGTGCTCAAGAAGTTTGCCTTGGGTTTTATGAGGTTTATAGGTGATAAGAGTGTGAACCAACCCTAAAATTTTATATAAAGGGTCCCCATAACTTTCACAAGCCTCTCATATCATAATTTTATCTAAGATAATAAGGTAAGTGACCTTTATTTTGTCTCAGATAGAGGGCACTCCCAAGAGGAAAATTCCTACAAGATTAGTATGAAAAGGGTAAGGAAATGAGTTAAATACTATTATAACGTTGAAAAGAGATGTAGGAGGATGTGTTGAAAATGAGAAAACACATGGGATTCATCACAATCATAACAAATACTCATAGGTGTTGATGAGTAGCTATGTATAGACTAGGCCTACTAAGCCTTAACTGGGCCTAAAAGCCCTAAGTAGAAGTAACCTCACTTTTAACACCAACTAAACCTTGTAGAGCATTGGAGGACTTCCATGGGGTAAGGTGTGTGAGAACCTCTATTTTTTGTATAAGGCCATAAAGAGATCATTTCTTGGATCAAAAACATGATAGAGTGCATAAAATACCTTAAAGAGCTTGAGAGGCCAAGTTTGGAAGCTCACATCAGTATGGATACCTATCATGGGAGATGAGGAGATAAGATAGGTTGGAGAGGGTCTTAAACAAGGATATAGTGGAATTTATTTAGGGTTTGGATGTCAAAATTTTATGAACTATCCTTAAGGGGTAAAACTACCTAAAACCCTTGTTAATTACCTAATTGGGAAGAAGTGGAAGAAAAGGCATATTAGAGGGCTAGTTTGATTGGGAATTAATATTGGACTTGTAGAGAACTCCCTAGGTCTCCTTCCTATCAAGTTGACTTGTACCCTATCTATATAGACATGGTATATAATGGATTTTCTTGATAATTTTTTATCTTACAAATATAAGAGATTACCAAAGGATGAGGATCACTTTGGGAGATAGAATGGGATCTAACCTCCTCATATCCATTTATTTCCTTAGAAAAGCACACAAGTACTTATATAATCACTTTCACCTTAGCCAGTCTGAACTAGCATAGTGAATAGAGAGTGATCACCAAGTGAGAAGGTGGTAAATCTAATTTGGAGGCCTTTTAAGGTTACCTCATGGATTTAGAGACTTGAGAACCATTGAAAAGTTTCATACCCTTCCATATATGGATTGGATTAAGAAACTAATGATCATCGTAGTGTCAAATGTGAAAATAGGTCTAAAGAAGGGTGATTATGATTGTATACAATTAGAACATGTGTCCAAAGGAAGATTGATGATTAGGAACACATCTAATGCATGTTGGAGCCTATTTCAACCAACCCTCCCTTCATAGTGCAATGATCTCATCTTTGAGTTAGTTGGTTTTGTTTATGTGTGTGTGTGTTCCATATAAGTGTTTGGTGTGTTGTTTTGTGTTTTTTAGGGTTATAATATGAGTGTTTGAACTTGTCTGAGAGATTCATCAAGTTTAGAGACATGAAATAGATTCATAGCATCAATGATGGAGGTAAAGTATTGGTTATGGAACCAGTCTACCATGTAAATAATCAAATATCATACATTCACATGCATACCTCCTACAAACACACATATAGTTTTTCCCATACCTAGTACCACATGTAGGTATGTTTTCACTAATACCAAACATAGATTTAGTTATTCATACATATAGTAATGATATAGTTATTCATACATTATGTTTATCCCATACCTAGTACCACATGTAGGTATGTTGTCACTCATACACAACATATTCCTATATTCTATGTCAATAGTTTAGTGTTTATGGATTATTGTTTTTAGCTTAGGGATAATGTATTAGGGTTAATGGTTTAGGGTTTAGGGATTATGGTCCTAGATTTAGGTATATTATTTAGTGTTCATGGTTAAGGGTTTATGGCTTAGGGTTTGGGGTTTAGGGTTTATGTTTAAATATTTAGGGTTTAAGGTTTAGTGTTTAGGGTTAGGGGTTAATAGTTTAGGTGGAAATGTAGTGCACTAGTGTTATTAGTTGCATTCGTATCTAATATGAGTGACCATATCATGACCACATGAAGATTTCATGTTTGAGTGACAAATACCTACATGTAGAACCATGTTTTTGGTAGATGTGATGTATGAATGAATGATTGTATCATTAATATATATATGCTATAGGTTTCATGTTATATGCTATTCATTTATGCATATATATAGAACCATTAATTAAAGTTCATTTTCTATGTTGAGAACAAGGTTGTTAAGAAAATTCCAAGGCAAAGATAGCATACTCCAAGTATAGTACATCTCCAACTTTGTCGATTGAGTATAAACCTCTTAAGAAGGTCCAATGTTATTATGTAAACACTATAGAATACTTATAATTAAAGTGATTCAAATAATTTGAAAGTTAATCCAAGTTAATATCCTTCCAAGTAAGCAGATTAGGCCATCTAGACCTAAAGAGTAGAGTTTCCATTGAATTCTAATTCTTAAGAAAGAAATAAAGGAAATAGGTTTATTATCCTCAAAGATAGTATCCAAAAAAATTAATAAATCTTTATAAGAATCCTCTAAATTGTGTAAATACACCTATACGTCTTGTATCATTGTCTTGATATATTCATTGTGTTTTTGAATTGAATGAGTCCAAAAAACAAGTTAGTTATAGACCTCTTTGTATCAAATCCTTAAGAGGTAGAATTTGGCATAATAGGCCTATAAAGGGTAAAGTTTTTGTCATCTGATTTTTGAGTTGAATTTATTCATACACTAAGAAGCTTGAATCAAATACTTGGTGAAACCCTCATAGTGTTATTGAAAGAAATGGGGATGTACAATTGAGTGATTTAGGAGTCAAAGAAGGGTTTTTATTTAAGATAAATTACTTAGGATTGAGTACTCTATTTTAAGTCATTAAAGTGTCTTTCAATCTAAATACAGAGGCTAAGAAGTTGAGAGATAATACTAAAGAATAAGGTCATTAGTATTTCAATACCAATACTCAAAAGACTTGTTATGATAGACCAAGAGATAATATATGGTTAAGACGAGACCTAATTATAAGCAAGTTTCTAAAGGACCTTAAAGTAGACTAGTTTGAGTAAGTGGAACACTTAATTTGACACCAGAAGGGAATAATAAATATCAGGATATGGATTGTGTATATAGGTACAGAATACTCCTTGAGATCAAGCCATGGCTCACTTATTTAATCAGGGAGAACACACTCAAGTAGATAAAGTAGATAGGGAATACTTAAGTAGGTAAAAAAAACATTTAATCTTCAATGGTATAGATCTATTACATATTTAACATGATTTGTAACCTCATTTATCATTATATCTTCTGATCTTGAAATTTTGGAAACTAAGTATGGGGTAGAATGGAATTTGAAAAACTAACTTCTAAATGGTAACTCTTACATCTCTATAATTAATTTCAAAAGAGGTTGAGTGGCCCTATTTTATTATAGTTAGTAAAATAAATTTAAATTATATATTTTACTAAACATATGCTTGTAAAACATCAAACATGGCAAAAAAATTGTAGTCCAACAACAACCTCTAGTTGATATATATATATATTTCATCAAATTAAAAAAAAAAGTTTTCACTCCAAAAAGGGTGTATGCCCTTTGAAAAGGATGCACACCCTTTAAAAATGGCATGTGTCCTTTATAAAGTGAGTACGCCCTTTAGACAATAAAGGGCACATGCCCTTTAAGGTGGGGACTGACCCTTTTTATGTTTGCATTAGTTTTTTTTCAAAAGAGCGTACACCCTTTTGAAAAGGGAATACACCCTTTATATAAAATTCTTTATATTTTTCATTGTGTCACTTTTTTTGTCCCCCAACTTTGTGCATCTATCCCCTTATTGACATGGTTATAACAATGTTGCATTCTACAAATATTCTTAAGTTTTTTGTGGGCCAAAGCCATGAATATTGATATGCAAATTATGAATAGATTCATACTAAATATTTTGTATTTTTTATGCACCAAAATACATTTATGTTCATGGCATATCATTTACCATTATAATAGTTTTGTTTTTACTAACTAAATTGATAGTGTCTCAACTACATTTCTATTTGTTAGTAAAACTATTTAGTTTGATTCTTTCTATTTTTTAATTATAATTATGTTTTAGTATATATATTTTTATTAGATAATAAAGTGAATAAAATATACCAACATTATATTTTCAATTCATATGAGTTACTATTAAAATACATTATATGCATAACATAATTCTTAATTTGAAAATAATGACCATGTTTAGTTATTGTATTTGTTAAGAAGATCATTCTCAGTAATTTTGGATCTTTAATGTTTCAATTGTTAAGATGCTTTCATTTGATTAATGGGGAAATTTCATGCTAACATGTTTATATGCTTCATTTGATAATGATAAATGTTATGAAATGCAAACTATAAATAGATTTTGTGTTATTGATTGAATCTTCAACATTTACTTTACTAAGCATTATATTCAAACAAATATGAAATTGATTGGATAATTGCATATCATGCTAAAATTATTCATATGAGAAGCTACATATCTCAATATTTTGTTAAATTCAATTATATATCATTGGAAAATTTAAGCATATTAAACTTGAAAAGTTTTGTTAATACTCATATTATAAAAAAAATATATTGTTAATAATATATCTAATATTTGGCTAAACTTAGTATCATATTATTAGTAAAATGATTGTATGTGCATCGCATGAGATTTGGGTATTCTCATCTTGTCAATATTAGAGACATACAATAAAGAATTACATACAATAATTTATGTTTTTCACTAACTTTGCAATAAAATTAATGAAGTTGTTTAACTAAAACATTACTTGATTGTTTAAAATGTGCTCTACCATAGATAAATATATGTCAACTTTTATATTTAGTTATTATGATGATAACTATATTATGTTATCATGAATGTGTGTGTGTGTGTGTGTGTGTGTGTGTGTGTGTGCATGCGTGTGCGTGTGCGTGTGTGTGTGTGCGTGTGCGTGTGTGTGTGCGTGTGCATGTGCGTGTGCGTGTGCATGTGCGTGCATGTGCGTGTGCATGCATGCGTGTGCATTTGTGCGTGTGCGTGTGTGCGTGTGTGCGTGTGTGCGTGTGTGCGTGCGTGTGTGTGTGTGTGTGTGTGTGTGTGTGTGTGTGTGTGTGTGTGTGTGTGTGTGTGTGTTTAAGATTTTTGTATGTGTTAAATTTGTATAACTTTGGATAAAAATCTATTACAGCAACAACAAATTAAACATATTGAATTTTATGTGCATTTTATCCAAGAGAAAGTCCTCAGTGGTCATATTGATCTGTAGTTTTTTCCTATGGATGAATAGGTGGCATATATATTCATAAAAATCACTCAGTGTGACCAATTTTTGTTAGTTTCATGAATTTTAGGCCTCTCAAAGTTTCCATTTAGGTGGAGTGTGCATAACAATGCCACTGCCTAATAGCCATGTGTTCTTTCTTCTTCTCTATGCTTCTTCTCATTATAAAGCATTGTAAACTTCATGTGGAAGTTATTTGATTTGAGTAAAATTTGTGTGGAGGTTTTAATTTTGTACCTAAGTAATTAAAATCATATTTTAATAGAGGTCCTTACATTATAAAGGGTTCCACAAATGTATAGATGATTATTCATGAAAAACTATAACATGTAGTCTCACAATCATGCTAACCTACACTTACTTTATATTAGTTTATGGATTATAATTCCTTTTGTTTTAAAATATGCTTTTATACATAGTGAAGGTTTTTAAATCCTTATATTATGACCATAGTATAATTCATTTAGGGTAATTATGACATTTATCCCCACTTAGCATTAAGGGGGAGTGTTAGAATATTTGATGTCTAAATTGACTGATTAAGACCCTTAGTATAATTTGGTGGTTAATTAAATAATAGTAATTTATTATTTATTAACTCGAGGTGAAAACCTCATGTAAAATAATAATAAAATATAATTGTTCATTACTTACCAAACTAAATTAAATAATTCTCAAGATGGCTAGACCTATTGGTTACAATAGTCACCTCTCCTCACATTTATTATAAATAGGGTTTCACCCCTATTGTATTTTTCACTTAGAAAACACTTGGTGAATTTGATATTTTTGTATGGCAAATATTTATGTGAATAAATGAAAAGGGAAGGTTGTGTATTGGGGTTAGTTTCTCATATAATTATCATCTTTGTGGGTTTTTTTAACCTCTCAAGGTTTTTCCACATTAATCTCTATGTACATTGATCTATTTCTCATGTGACTTTATATGCAATTTCATTTATATATCTATCTTGTTCATTTAATATATACATTGTATATTTGTTACTTGTCTTATCAATAATTCATGCATGCACTTTTAATATTGAGTAGTAACTAGAAGCATATCACATTTATTACTTAGATAATATGTGTTACTAAGGAGAGATAATAATTATTCACTGTTAATATTTTCCTTAGTTTTATATCTAACCATTTTTTATTTTGGGTGGGTTAAAATGGTTAAACAACCTAATTAAGTGGATGAGTAAAAATATTGTAAAGTAGGCCAATTAAATTAGTTTAGATAATACAATATATCAAATATGGTAAATTACTAAATATAAAAATTACAATGATAATTCATATTTATAATTGGAAAATTAATAAGGGTTAATACTTAGATTACTTATAGATATGCACATAAATCTTAGATGTACATGGGTGGAAGTAGTCAAACTGATGTTAAGGATCAGGTTATCAAATTTTGGACATATTGTTTCTTGAGTCATGGACACTGAAAGTATCTTGTGGAAAAATATGTCAATGTTTATATCCATATATATATGATTTTATCATGTACATAATATTCACTATGTTTAAAAATTACTACTTGTGCCTGTTAGGTTTTTTTCACCTTTCTCTTGATATATCTAGATTACACACACAAGTTATATATGATTGTGTATAGATCAAACCCTATTTATTCATCATAGTATTGGTCACCTTACCAAAAAATGGGTTATGGGATCATAAATTAAATCTAACCTTGAGGACCCTTTTGTTAATGATCACTGCCGACATAGCTAATACTCTGAATAGGGCCATAGACATATGTATTTCTAGCCTAAGTGAGGGCTTGTTTGTGCACAAGGGTGTAATATGTTATATACAATGGAATATCATGATCTAAATTATAACTTGATAAATATTTCTCATGGGGTTTTTTTTAATCCTTCAGATGTGCAATATGACTTTTCCTATGACTAATATGTAAATAGGGAAGAATAGGGCAATATAACTTAATTGTGGCCAATATAATGATCTATTTTATAGATGGATAATGAGGAGGATTTAGTTTGTATGTATACCACATATTTAAAAAATATATCATGGATGGGTTAGATAAGAAAAATAGGTTGACCCATATATTTCATAATATTTTCAATTTGCATGAGTTTTGAGGTTTGAACACTTGATAAAGACAATGGATACTAGCATTAATGTTAGTGTCAATGCAAGCATCTGGTAGGATAGAAAAATACATAAGGTATATAACTTGTATTAAAAGATATACATCATGTTTTAATATTTATGTAGTGTAAAATTGATCTAGATCATCATAATGATAGGGGCAGTCTATAGGGTAATCATTTAGGCATAATGAGATGGCAAATGCAAGACTTTCAGCAACAAGAAGGTCTAGAACTGAAGGGTAAATACCTTATTTGTATTTTTCAAGTGTACAATATTGAGATGATATATATAATCATATTTTAGTATATACATTCCCACCACCCATCGCCTATTGCCCCCATAATCTAGTAATGCAAAATGATGAAATTTATAGATTAAAATAAATAAATGTATACTTGGATGTGTACAACACATGTTGCCTTTACTTAAGCCTTGGTGAATCTTTTATTGGTGTGTGACCTATAAATAATAACATGTTATAGTGTCAATCACATCATGTAATTTTAAATTCAATAATTTAAATGTGTTGAAAAGGATAGAGAGTAGTGAAATAGTGTTCACATGTGTTGATGCAACCATTATTCCCCTTAGTACTTTGATTTGGTAAAGATGATTCCTTATGAAGAATTGGATCTGAGGAAGGCTCAAACATGAACCTTGGATATTTTTAAGAGTGAAATTTGGAGGGTAATTATTCCCCCCAATCTTGGTGTAAAGGTGAGTTGGCATGGACATTGAGATCATTGAATCTCAATCGTACAATTCAAGTGAATGTATAATAAATACAAGATAAGTGATATACCCAAATCAACATGTGAAAAATAGTTAGTGATAAGGTTATTGAAGGCATATAATCTCAAATGTACTACTCACAAGATCCAAATTATATAGATAGGAAGGGCTCGAAATGGTGATTCTTAGTTAAATTAAATGGTGTTTCATGGTAAAAACAATGCTTCTTGGTAAAAATATTTTAAATATTTATTTGTAATTGTTGGTGCACTTGCATGGAATATGCACTTCTAATTTTTCTCAAGCTTAAGTATATATTAAATGTAACCTCTACTCTATAACTTTGTATAATATATATCACAAATCTGAATAATTGTATTCCAAATCTATATAAAAAAAAATGTTGAACGTATAGGATTATAACCCAAGTGTATATCTAAATCATGTAAACTATATCAAATTATGCTAATTGTGTATGTGTGGAGTTCCAATTTTAATGTGAGGGGAGTGTAATCTTGTAGACACCTTATCTTCAAATAATAATATAAGTATATTATATGTCTACAAATCATGTGTCATATAAGAGTAACATGTCTAACTAGATATACCAATGAAGCTCACAGTATGTTATCACAACAAGCCATATGATACATGCTATGGATCATACAAATGTTTATAACATAATAATACATACTCAAAAAATAATCAAACACACACACAATATCATTCAATGTCACGTCAGGTTCACCAGATATTTAACCTTTTTATGTTTGGGTGGCTTAATGGGGTCAAATATCCTAATCAAATGGATGAGTAAAAATATTCTAAAGTAGGAATTCTGGTGGTTAATATTAAAAAATATTTTTAATTCTGTTATAGTATTTTAATGGATTTACATGGAAGTGTGAGTTTAGTTGTCTTGTTCATGTGGGTTTTTGGTGGGTTTTAGGAAACAAAACAAACTTGCATTTTCATATTTTCCCATATACATAAAATCAATGTTTAGGGTTTTAATTAAATGAGGATACAAAATATTTATTCATTAATTAAATCCATTATCTACTTGTTCAAAAATGCATTTACTGTAATGTAAAATATATTGTAATGGAGATAAATTTATAACAACATATTCCATTTCATCCCTATGATAACAAATTTAACAAAAACTTACAAAATATAAGGGGAAAAGAAATAAAACACATGTTTTCATGTAGCCATAATCAAATCCATTTGAACAAATGTAAAAACAAACTAATCCCATGTTTGACCAATATTCACACAACCACAATAGGAATTAGTGCTAGAGTATAAGGATCATGCCATGAAGAAGAAGCCCATCACTATTGTATTATATATATAAATAATTAAAATAAATATCCACAACCTATATTAATAAAAATATCCACTTGAATTAGAAATAAAGGTTACATTTGTCATTATATTATAATTTTTGAAATAATTCATGAAATATGTAATGTAATGTATATGTTGGATCTAAACATGTGAATGAAGACAAAAAGCACAACCAAATTAATAAACATAGAGATTTAACATGGGAAATCTTCTTCAGTGTTAAAAAACCCAAAAAGTGATATATTAATAAATGATAAACTTTTACCCAATATGATCCTTCATTATTATCACTTCTCCACAATAATCCTTCATAAAACTCTTCATAGTAATATTTTCCACACATAAATATTATGTCATAAACTAATATATGCAGCAAATTATGTTTTACCATAGGGTAAAACCATATTTATAATTAGAATGAGGGGATGTGACCATTGTAACCAATGGTTCCAACCTTTATTTGAGGAAATAAATTGGTAAATAATTATATTTTTTATTATTACATTTACATGAAGTTTTAACCCATATTAAATATAATAAAAAAGCATTTATTATTTTACCAAGTAAAGTGTTAAGGGCCAAATAATAATACCCACATAACATTAAATGTTCCAACACTCCCCCTTAATGTTAAGTAGGGACACATGCCATAGTCATCTTAATAAAAGAATTATACTATGTACAAAATTGAAGGATTTAAAAATCTTCATCATGAAAATATCCTATTTTGAAACAAAAAGGATTATAATCCATAAACTACTTAAAGTAAGTTTTAGGCTAGCATGATTGTGAGACTAAATCTCATAGTTTCTCTTCAATAATCAACTAATTATATTTGGATCCTTTTATAACATAAAGGTATCTAGTACAACATATACATTTATATATTGGGTACAATGTAAACTTAAAATTTATGAAGTTTATAAAAATCACATACATTGACTAAATACAATGCTTTACAGTAAGAAGTATAAAGAAGAAGAAGAAGAAACACATGGTCATTAGGAAGTGAAATTGTCATACATACTCCACCTCAATGGCAACACTAAGAGACTCATTATTGGATGAAATTGACAAAATTTCATAACACAAAGTGCTTTTATGAATATAGTTTCCACTTGTTTATCCATAAGATAAAACTACATATCAATATCACCATTAAGGACTTTATCATAGATAAATTGGATATGAACTTCAATATGTTTAGTTCTTTGATGCTACACTAGATTTTTCTCCAGTTCTATATAACTTTGGTTATCACTTAGAATGGTGATACTATGAGAAAAATCCAAATTAAGTTCTCCTAACAACCTTCACAACCACAGGACTTCTTTAACAACTTTCACAACACTTATATACTCTAATTTTGTAGAAGATATAGAGATAGCAGGTTTATTATTGATGATATAATTGATAACATATGCATCAAATTTAAACACACATATCTAGAAGCAAATTTGCAATCTATAATATCACTAGCATTGTCAACATCACAATAACCGAATAATTTAGCATATCAATGAAAGAATAAATTAAACCAAAATTTATAGTTATTTTTATATAAAGAAGTATATGTTTTTATAATTTATAATGATCCAA
Organism: Torreya grandis; assembly: GCA_037957365.1. Lineage (NCBI taxonomy): Eukaryota > Viridiplantae > Streptophyta > Pinopsida > Cupressales > Taxaceae > Torreya > Torreya grandis. The sequence continues at coordinate 1,548,515 of JARHVA010003867.1, read as the reverse complement.
AAATGGATCCTACATGAGTCTAGAATAAACACCTATGACAAATATAATATCTTTCATAGTAATTGTCAGATAAATCAAACTACCAATAAGCTATTAATAAAGAGTAGGATTGGATTTTTCACATACAAGTTTTGGATCAATCTTAACACCAAATTCAATGGGAGTAGATTTAGGATTACAATAAATCATATTAAACTTAACAATAATATTATGTGCATACTAAGATTATTAAACAACAATTGAATTTATATCCTGAAATATTGTTGGGCCCTTTTTCGACCTAAGTAGTTGGCATATGCCAACTCAACAAACACCTAGGTAAGAGGAAATCATGGTGGATGATTTATATTTTGTATTATATTGGTACCTAGATATAATTTAAATAACATATCATTTTTTAATCAATTGACATTGGTAATTGGGCACATGGGATAATGACTACTCCTCAAAGACAAGCATCTCCTTTTCAAAATAATTAGCATTGGGAAATGGGTGCATGAGACAATGATTGCTCATTAAAGACAAACATAGTAGAGACAACAAGATGTGTACCTCCAATTCTATCTCAATGATATACATGCCCAGTTCTCAATGGTCCTAAGATGCTTTGAAGATCTATAAAATGAAGCTAAGTGTAGATGGAGAGGAGAGATGAACTAGAGTAGTGAAGCTTTGGTGAATTGATTCTAGATGGTTTCCATTAGAATTAGAAGTAGTTTTAGATAATTGTATTGCTCCCCTTTTTAATGAACAATATTTCCTATGAGCCTTTGGGCCTTTATAGATTTATGTTGAGCACTTGATCAATTTTAGTTGACTTATATATGTATTATTGTTAAACCTATTAATGGTAAAAGGTGTTATGAAATGTTTAATGTAGTGAATGCTTAACTTTGTCACATGTATGTTAATATCTTGTGAGATAATGATATAACTCATTCATGGTGTGCCTATAGCTAATGATAAACCCCATGCCCAATATATGAAATGTGTCAAGTATGAGTAGACCCTTCACCATGAATGATTCATGTGTCTAAGCACAAGTCTATGCCTAAGTCCCTCAACTAGATCCCCAATTACCCCTCAAGTGCCTAAATGCTATTAATATAAGGTTCTTGAAAAGGGTTTTTCCCATGAATCCATAACCATCATTGCACTAACCAAGCCCTTGAAGAATAGATTTGTGCCATGGTACAAATAGCCCAACACAGACCCCAGTCCCTTTTCCACTGTACTTCAGGTGAGAACATAAGGCTTACACCTTATGTAGAGTGATGTCAATGTATTCGAGTGTTAAATGTTGAGAACCATATGAATATTCAATGCCTAAGCCCCAGTGGAACAAGCTTAAATCCAACTTAGATGGCTAGTTAGTGTCTGACTAAGCCCATGACTGAAATGCCTAATTTTATGCAACATTTTGGTTCCATTATTGGGACTTGTGAATTTTGTTGCTGAAATGGTGAACTAGGACAATAATCTGACTCTCCCTTGATAACATTAAACACTAATTGGAATAAGTGGAGGATAGATTTGCATTGAGGCATCCAACTTGTAAAGGGTATAACCCAAGGAAGTGAGTTTAGAACCACTTGTATGATTCCCTATATGAGGTGTTCTTTTGAAAAATATTAGAGCAAGTGTACTAATGGTTGGATATGTATGTGACACATAGAAGTTAAATCTATGGATAGTGCTTCAAGTGGATTGAAGAGTGCCTAAAGAGGATTGAAAACTTAGATACCACTTGGACTAGAGATGTAAGTAAATGGTAGGAAGGGGTGATAAATAGATACAAGATTGAGTTCATAGTGTTGACATACTCATGCCCTGAAGAAGAAAAAATTTAGTTCTTACGTGAACCTAGAGGTGCATTTGTGAAATAACTTATCATCAAGCTCAAAAATCTGATGGTAGATTACATATTTGAAATGGTGAGGATGAAAGGCTAAAATCCTTTCATGTATGAGCAACATAATAGGAAAAAAAGGTGCATGTAGGTGAGTCATAATGGAAGGAGGTGAACAAATTGACAACTAAGAGCTTAAGAGATAAGCTTACAACAAAAGGATTCATGGGACGATAGAAGATATATAACTTAAAAGTGTCAAGAGGACTCATAATGAGTATGAAATGCATGAGGATCTCTTGAATGGTAGAAATGCCCAAAGGAAGGAACCCTTGAATCCATAAAACAAGATCCATAGTTGATAGAAGAATGCTCAAGGTCCTTATAGAAATTGACCATTAGAGATGTGCCAAATGTACCTACCCCCTTTGAAACTATGACACAAGCTCATACACTAGATCCCCCATAGAAAGATAGAAGATTGACAACTAACCTCATTATTGATGTAAATTTTAATCATTTTATAGAATTGGATTAGAACTTTGTTATTAAATAAGTTGTTCCTTATGAGGAGATAAGTGAGGCTACCTCAAAACCTTAAGGTGCTAGCTTTACTAGATAAAATGTGAGCATAAGCACCCCAGTCTAGCCAATGTCAATTATATAGATTGGGAAATATCTCATAAAAAGTGGCCTCATGCTAGTAGTAAGTAGTATAGTGCCATCATCTTATGTAGTGTCAGTAGTAACCACATGAGAAATGCCTAGCCTATTGGGTGGAGGCCTTGGAAGACTAATGCCAGGATAAGTACTAGGGGGATAAGCACCTCAAATACTGGCTACTCCCTAACCCTAGATTTATTATGAGATGACTATGCACCTAATCAAGTATTAAGGTGTGGATAATGCCATAAAACATGTACTCAAATGTAAATTACAATGTCATGCTCAGGGAATAACATAGTTTGAGTGCAAGGAAACCCAATTTCTAATAACCTTGCTTGATCTTTCCCATATGTAGTATAGGAAGTTTTATCCTAACCAGGTTATGGTTGATTATAACACCCTAAAGGGAGACTTCTTGAAGGAAATAGATATACCTAAGTTTAAGAAATAGAGCATCACCACGCTTAAGGAGATCAACTAGGGACTATCAGAGAGTGTATGCTTGTATAATGATAGATTCAATACTCTCCTCTCCAAGATCCCTTATGATATTCACCCCTCCTAGCATGTGTAATAGTTTTTTGGAGGATTTATATCATCATTCATAAGGGTGTTATCCATGAAAACATTTAGAGACCCTTGGGAAGCACTTGAAACCATGTTCAGAACTGAGGTGGTGGTAAGCATCAATATAGGAATTATCCCTTTCATGGAGGCATAGATTGAGTCTATGGCCTCCTAACTATAAAATATGACTGTTAGTTTGTTACAAGATGCTCAAATAGGGTTATGGTGCATATATTGTGAGATGAAGGGCCATAATAGAAACAATTAACCTCAAAGGAATGTGTGCACACTTTTACTTAGCTATGAAGTTTGTCTTAAGGTGCATGATGTTCAAAACTACCCTTTATTATAACACATCAACTAGGTCAGAACAAATGTCTATTGCAAGTTATGTGATGGCTACACCTACACCACAACTAACTACCAAATAATTGATGAGATATGCCAAAATATGGAGAGAGACATAAGATAGGTAAGTACAATAGCCAAAGGGTATACAAACCAGAGAAATGATATTTATGGATAATAGAATGCAAACTATGGGAACCAAAGAGGTTTTGTGGGGTGAGATGGAGGATGTGGTAGAGGAATATTCCCATTGTGATCATGTTACAAGTATGGATTGACTGAGCACTATCAACATGACTACCCAACACATCTAATGTTTGGGTATTATTGAGGACCACATCTGGTTGAGGAATGCCCTGACTTATATAAAATTTGAACCAAGGTAGGTTTGGTGCTAATATGGGTGTAGGGATGATCAGGCATGATTCTAAAGAGGAAAAATGGGATCCAAAGGAACAACTAGTATGCATAGAATCAATCAAAGTATAGGTAATAACTCAGAGTGGACTCACCACCCAATTGTTAGTTATGCCAATACTGGAGTTACACCTAGAATATGGGATGTTGAGCCATAGTGAGCATAATACATAGCTAAAACCCAAATATGCACCTTATCTAGATCCTGCACACCAAAAAGGCATAATATAATAAGCCATGAACATGATACAAAACATACAAGGATAGCTCAAATTGGCACATGACTTAGAGGCATAGGTTGTTACCTCTTGAAAAAAGAAAGATAGCTAGGAGGTTGAAGTGCAAGAACTAATGGAGATATTACACCTCTAAAAAATAAAAGGGATGGTTCCCCTATTAAATAACTAAATTTTATAACATACAGGGAAACAATCATTTTAATTTTCCAAACCACACATGGAAAGGGCATGTGAGGTCAGGCATACACAAAACATGAAGTATGACTAAAAACTCTTGGTGAATGCCACCATTGATGGCTGGTCCATCTGTGAGGTCCTGATTAGCATAGTCATAGAGGTTAATATCCTAGCCAAGAATGCATGGGAAAGGATGCATATGCCAACCTTGAGGCCTTATCCCCATGTACTCTTCATGGCCAACAATACTTGAGTATAGTAAATTAAAATTCTAAAGGGCACCATTATATATATTGTGGGTGCTGAATTCCATGCTAACTTTGAGGTAATCAATTTGGGTAAGAAAGACAACTATCTAACACTTCTAGGAAGGCCATGTGATATGCCTAAAATTTGGATTTGTGCTTCAATAAGCTATATATGACCTTTGAAAATCAAAAGAAAAGGGTAGTGATTCCCATTTTAAGTGACCAAGGACCCTCTATGTGGAGATCATTGATCTATAGGATGAGATCAAATATATATATATATATATATAACATCATGATATAAGGCATTGATAATCTCAAACCTTCTAATCAAAGAGTTCTCTCTTGGGAGGATGGGTATTCATCCTTAAACACCATCAATGTCACTTTTGATCAATGGGTTGAAGAGGCTTATGAGGCCACTAGTCATAGATGTTATTTGGTGCATGGAAAGGTGCCAAAGCCTGTGAGGATTGGCTAGGTCTAGATTGATTACATGTCAAAATAGTGGTTCTTACACCCTAAGGAAAAAATTAAAGAGGGTACTTTTCCTGAGTAAAGGCAAGCTTGTATCACTCCCAAAATTTGAATAGAGAAACCTAGTAGAAAGGTATGTTTATGATATTGAATTATGCATCCCCAAAGAAATAGATAGAATGGGCACACTAGTGTATACTTTGAGAAGTAATGTCATGCATTAGTAGGCAGTGTAGAAATCCAACTTACCAATGTAGCTAGAGGTGAAAGTGGCCATTTATACTAGATTCAATAGGAGTAACAAAGACTTGTATATATTAGTGTACTATAGCAACTCTAATCCCTTGGCACATGTGTGTCTATGTGAAGAGACATGGATTGACTACAATGTAACTACCCTAAATAACATATGGGTACATGCCTTCTATAAGAATATAAAGACATAAGAATGAGTGTGGTATGTGGTCAATGATATGCATCGAGAGATAACCAATTGGGATATCATTAAGGAGAAGTTTTTACACACCTTCTCTTTTTCCTCCCAGAACTTGGATTTAGTTGAACCCCTACAAATGATTCACATAGAAGTGTTTGAAGACATCGCCATCCTCAAGGAGTGCATGAAAGAAATGTTTGGATAAAAAGGTTTTGAATTCATAAATTTATTTGAGGAATAGATGCTCAATAGTGACTTGAGTGAATAAGATGATGAAACCTGAAAGGAACACTATTGGGCAATACTGACTAGCAAAAGAAAGGTTGTGTGCCAAGTAGATGATAGTTTTCCTAGTGAAGAAGACCCCACCCATCTTCACATAGAGACAATAAATGATACTTGTCAATTTGAGTACTCACACTAGGAGAAGAATGAGACATACCATGCACCATTTAAGACCATAAAATTAGACATTAGCATATAAGGAGAGCCAAAGATGGGTACTTTGGGTACAATTGGTCTGGTAGAATTGACATGCAACATATACCTCTTGAAGGAATTATAAGACTTGTTATCCAAGATATATCATGATATAAAGGGTACCCACCCATCCCTTAGGAAGATGAGCATAAAGATAATGTATGGTGCAAGACCAGTCAATAAATGACCCTACAAGATGAATCCCAACATTCATGCCAAGGTTAAATTATAAATCAATGCAATGCTAGTTGTATGGGTCATCTACCCTATGTAGGAGTCTAAATGGGCAATCTTTATGGTGATAAGCATCAAGAAGGATGGGTGCATTTACATTAATTATATATTGTTTAATACCACATGCATCAATGAACCTTTCTTGACTCCATTCACTGATGAAGTCTTAGAAGGAGTCATAGGTTGTGAGATCTATACCTTCACTGATGGGTTCTCTAGATACCACCAAGTCCAAATTAAGGAAGAGGACAAACCCAAAATAACCATTGTAAATGAATGAGGCTATTTTCCTTATAACATTATGCCCTTTGGACTCAAGAATATGCTATCCATGTTCTCCAGAGTGGTGATCATGACACTTAAATATTTCATCCATAGGTTCCTCTAAGTTTATCTAGATGATTGGATAGTGTATGCTCTCATCAAATACCATTATGAGAACCTACACCTAATGTTTTGGAGGTGTAGGTAGACTCAAATATCCCTAAACCTAAAAATGTTCATTTTTGTAGCACTAGTTGGAACCCTTATCAAGCACATCATCTTTAAGGATAGTTTACTCATTGATCTAGTGAAGATATCCATCATCATTTAGCTCTAGACTCCTTTCACACATAAATATGTTCATGCCTTTTTTAGCCACTATGGATATTATAGAAAATTTAAAAAGATATATGCAAAGAATGTGGCACTGCTAGAAGATCTCTTATGCAAGGAAGGCCTATTCTACTGGGGAAAAGCACAAGAGGGTGCCTTTAAAACACTAAAGCTCAAATTGGCTAGTGTGCCTATCTTTAAATTTCTTGACTATATGACACCTTTTCATGTCCATGTCTATGCTTCTGGCTCTATGATTGCTACCATTTTGGCACAACCTAGCAAAGGTAATATGGATCATCCCATCTCCTTCATCAGTAGAAAGTTGACCCTAGTAGAGCAAAATTACACAATGATAGAGTGTGAGGTGTTCACCATGGTTTATGCCTTGTAAAAATTTAGACAATATTTGTTGAAAACCCTATTTATATTTTTCACTAAACATGAGGTGCTCAAGTACCTTATGAACAAGCCTATTTTATATAGGTCTATATGTAGATGGATATTTCTATTCCAAGAGTTCTATTTCTCTATTATTATTAAGCTTGGAAAGCAAAATTTGGGGCTAGACCATTTATCTCACATCAAATTTAGTCATGTAGTGGTACCTATTGAGGATGACATGTTGTATACATAATTATATAGAGTCTAGTACATCCTCAAGGATTTGGTGGAGATCATCACATTTTTAACATTTGGAGTTTTACCCCAAACTATGACAAATAAGGAGAAAAAACAACTAATAGTTCACACCACCCCCTTTCAACTCATTAAAGGAGAACTATATAAACTAAGTAGAGATGAATTACTATTTTGATGTGTTTTGGAGCATGAAAAAGACTCCATCTTATGAGAGGCACATGAAATCATAGTAGGAGGACATTTTATTTGATATCCAACAACATGAAAAGTTTTGTAGTCAAGCTTATGGTGGTCAAGCTTATTCTAAGATGTAAAGGACTACACCAAGGCATGTGACATATTCCAGTGCACTAGGAAGCCCAAACATCAGAATGAGATGCCCCTCATCCCCATTCTTTCCCAAGAACCATTTGAGAAATGAGCCATTAATTTTATTGGGTCAATAACTCTTATAGCATGACACATAGTGTAAGGTATATTCTAGTGGCTATAGATTATTTCACCAAGTGGGTCAAGGCCACATTGACAAAAGACTACATAGTCATCATAGTCATGAACTTCATCTAGGAAAACATAATAAATTGATATGGGTGCTTACTTAGTCTAAATAGAAATAAGGGCACTTTATTTATCAATGAAATGATGTGCATCCTATTGATCAATTATATGGTGGTGCACCAGAAAATGACCCATTACCATCCATAATGAAATGACATATCTAAGGCATTCAACAAGATCCTAGGTATGTACTCCATAAAGATATGAGATGTTGGTTACAAGGATTGGGATGATTGAGTGTTGACATTGTTATGGGCATATCTCACAACCTAGAAGTGCTTAAACAAGGCTATACCATTTTAATTGGTGTTTGGCACTGAGGTGATCTTACCCATGGAGTTCTTGGTATCATCATTATGTAACATGTGTGTTGATTGATTAGATGACCAAGAGTTAATGAATGTAAGGATAGAGGATTTAGAGTTCCTAAATGAGGCATGTGCCTAAGCAAAGACAAGCCAACAAATATAAAAAGCATGCTAGAAGCTCTGGCATGATAAGCATATCAAACACAAGGTGCTAACGTAAGGGGCACTAGTTTTTCTCTATGACTATATATATATATATATATATATATATATATATATATATATATATATATATATATATATATATATCAGTCACCCAAGAAAGTTGTAGATAAGGTGGATGGGCCCATATATTATCCACAACATCTTATAAATTGACATATGCAAGTTACGCATATCATTGGGTGAAATTACTCCTAAGAATTTCAATAGTAATAGATCAAATCCATATCAACAATAGGATGGCTCTTGTGCCATGAGAATTTTGACTTATTTGTTATGAGTCAGTTTGATTTGAGATCACCAAAATACTGCTTGGAATAAGCTAAATAGTTGCTTTTGTTTTGTTTTGTTTTGTTCTTTGGGAAGTAGTGTAAAGAGTAAAGAGTGGAACTTTGAAGCCCATCAAGAAAATATGATAACACTTCATGCATAATTATAACTAAGTGATTTTATCCCTTACACTTTCTATATTTCATAAGGCTAGACATATAAGTGGTGGGTACATGAAACTCACCAGACTCAAGAGGAAGATGCACAAGATCCATGTGCGTAAGATACAAGTTGCAATAAATTTAGAGGCCCAAGGAAGAACTACTCTATAAATTTTTCACATAACACCAATTAGGTGAGTCAAACCCATTTAGGCATGAGGAGGTTACAAACCTTATAAAAAAAAATAAGAGACATGTAAAAAAGATGCACAGGGTGATAGTGCACAAGAATTTAGGGACCAAAAGGTGCATCAGTTAATCACACAACAAAAGTCAAAAGAAGAATGTGAAGATGCAAAACATGATTATGAACAAGATAAAAAGTGAAGATACATAACATGATCATGCACAAGATAACTATATGAGTAAAATCAAGAATTTGAGGGACAACATAATGGATTTGTATGGGGTAGGATAGGCCAAGGCAAGATGAAGCACAAGAAAGTGACCAAGATAGAAAAGCATGCTTGAAATAAAATTACAACAAGAAGAGAAGATGGAACCTAGGAGGATGAATCACATGCATGTGAATTAGTATGTCTAAGTTGCCACAAGGAAGTGAAAGGTTGTGCCAAGTGAACAAAACATAGAAGGAAAATCATTAGAGATAGCTAGCATCCACTTAGAGTTGGGCAGGAAGTGACCATTTGAACTACATGTCATGTCATTAAAATACTATTAGGATAATTTAATGAGGTGATAGTGGAGGCACAAATATCCACATCAAATTCATTATTGGTAGAGTATTTTTGTGGATTTTTAAAAATTGTGCATTATTTAATAAATCTTGATGCCACCATGCCATTTAAACACCTACATTAAATATAGTAGATAAAGTTAGTGTATAAAACAAGAAGCAGATGACTAAGTGAGGTTACAAACTTTATGAAAACTTGATACTTAGAGAAACTAGGGCAAAACCAACAAACTAAAGAGCTAAATCACATAAACCCTAGCAGAGTGAGAATCTGAGCATCAACAGGCACCAAGAGTGAATGACTATGAAGCAAGAGAGATTGCATTCATGTTGAGATTGGCTTAGAGAGGAGTGGGGAGAGATTTATATAAGAATCAGTTAACATAAAATATATTTGATGCCTAAAAGACCATTAAAAACCCACAAAGCTCAAAGGTTGAAGGTACAGTCATAGAGATCTCAACAATGAAGCACTGATGGCCATTCAAGGCTTTAACAAACCAAACCTACAACACTTCAATAGTAGTATATTCAAGATGGGAAATAAATAGAAGGGATTAAGTTTATAGTAATAAAAAAAAAACCAAAATGAGAATTTATAGTAGTAGAAGTGGCTATTACAAGAATAATAATGCCATTAGTAAAGGGAGTTAGCATTGCCCAAGTTGACACTAGGGTGCTAACGAAGATGTCCTACTACGTGATGTAGTTTCCCTCAGAGAACCTAATAGGGGAATATTGGAATTATTTTGTACACACCTTCTATTTTAAGGAGTATAACCACCAAACCTCAATCCATATGCAAGACCTATCACTAGATTAAATGTTTGATATAGGAAACAAGATAGAGTAGGGTGTAGCTTTGTTTGATGTTTCAATCCTAGATAGATTGATGGCCTCTAATGTAACTCAGCTTTACGATTTGTCATGCTTTAAAAATTATAGGGACTCATTTAGTTCCTTATTTTGAGAGTCCATGGAGACCACATATATTTTATAGGGAGGTGCATGCAGATTTCAATGTACTTGATATGAAGGATAATTGGGATTCCAAACATTGGCAAGGACATTCACTAGATGATGGGTGATGATAAAGAATTTGAGTGGGTTATGAATCACCTCAATTATTATAAGGGGGTTTTGCATTCCTAATTAAATATTTTAAGGACCTCAATATGAGAGTGGTGGTGCACCTTGTAAGTTCAAAACTTTTCTCTAGTGGTTGGTGGAATAACATCACAAAAACTTACCTCTACATTGCCTATCATATGGTGTAAAGTTTAATATTGAAAAATTTATAGTTGAAGAGTTGGTAAATAATTTTTTATATTTCCACATGGAAAAGGGGACCTTTAGGTGGGGTTTCATTATAATATTAATATTAATAGAGGAGATTAGAGTACTAAATGGGGACGAGGAAAATATCTAGGTTTTCATAAAGCACAATAACTCCCTAATGTAGAAGTAAAATGATTTCACTTGCTCTTATTCCTTTAATGTAAAGTGAAAAACCTGAGTGATGGGGTGGTGTGAGAAGTATATAAAGGCATTTGTGATAGAGTGGTGCATCCCCCAAGAGCTCCCCAAGAACATGTATGGAATGGAGACCTTTACCACTATGCAACACTTTTGTGTAGTGCAGTTGGTGATTATCGATGACAATAATTCAAGTTGGTTAAATCTCCCATATGCATTCTTATACAAATACTTTATCGATGTGATTTGAAGGATCCCAAATACACAAAAGTTTGACATTTTAGTGAGAGAATTGGACATGAAGAGGAACAATTTATGACATTAGTTTATGCACGTAGGAGAAAAGCAACCAAGGATGAAGAGGATGATTTGGATCACACTGACATCCAACCCTTCTAAGAAGATACCATACTTAGGCACATCCGAAGGTTATACTATGAGATGAAGCTAAGGAAGATGGGCCCTACCACCATGAAGACTAATGACCCTCCCATTAGGATTGATGATGAAGGAACACTGACACCAGTTGAGAAGAAGTCTCTAAAGAAGAAGAAGGGGAAGACACTTGATGAGATAAAAGAGTGCATAAAGTTGAAGATCACATCTGGTGATGAAGCCTCTCCTTTAGCCCCTACAAAGAAGCACATGAAATTTTCACCAAAGACTTCTTGTATCATGAAGGAGAAGAAAAGGAATCCCAAATTCCCAGTTGTGATGTCCACCATCACCGTAGTGGACATAGAGGCACAAAAGGTGCATAGGGAATAAGAAGAGATGGAAATGGTGGAATAATTTGGGAAGGGTGTGTTCATTATTCTTGAATAAGATGACTCCTCATATAATGAGGGAAATTACTCACCACCTCCAAGTGAAGAGGCAAGGAAGGAACAAATGTGGAGGAAGATTGGCCTAAATGATGTGGATATTAAGAAGGTGTGAGAAGTGGAGAAGAGAAGATAATAAATGATGAAGGTTGGTATGACAAAGGAAGGGATTGAGAGAGTCAAGGCTAAGGACCATAAGGTAGAAGAAGAAAAGTGTAAGGTGTAGGTTGGGAAGAGGAAATCAAAAAATAAGGTAGCCTAGGAGGAAAGGGATAGGAAGGAGAAAGAGAAGAAGGTTCCTACTATCATAGAACCTATGGAAGAATAAGCATCAGAAGAGGCACTTAGCACCCACACCAACCTAGTAGAAGTAGCTATAGAATAGGCATGCCTTATTAGTAAAGGAGCACCTAGAGATAAATAAGGTGATGTTGGAACTTTAAAGGAACAAATAAATAGTGTAAGTCATGAATAATTTGGTGTTGATAAGGAACCTAAGGAGGTTTGCATTGAGGACCCATAAGAAGGATAAATAGATAAAGGTGACAAGTCCAAAAAAGAACCACTATAAAAATAAGATGGCAAAGATAGCACCAAGAAGGAAGAAGAAGCAAATAAAGGGGAAATTTTTGAAGTAAAATAACCCTTATAAGAAGAAAGATAAGAATAAGTCACTAAGGTAAGCACCAATGCTAGTGAAGAGGAACATGAGTAGATAGAACTGGTTGTTGAAGAAAAAAAATGGTATCCAAGCTATAGGGAGAAGGCGTAGAGGGGGTACACCCAATATGAGGATTTTTACATGTTGGAATACATTCCCCCAGAGCTTCCATGATGAGTATGTGCCATCAAGTGTCCTTTTAACTTGATTGCTACATGGATGAGCCTCACTTTGAGGTGTCGATGAAAATACTCCAAAGCAACAAAAAACTAGAGGGTAATGACTACCAACTTGTCAACCCCTCAAAAATGAACCCAATAAGGTTGGCTAATTCCTTTCTCAGAATGGCCTTTGAGGTGGTGCATAAGAACATTGTTAATGATGTTCATGCCACAAAATGGAAGAATATAATGCTAGTAGTAGAGAAAGAGATAAATGACATGAATCTCAAGCTCTAGTAGTTGGATAAGTGTATGGAAGAAGCAAAACCATCCCTTCTGGATGGTATTAACACTTATAAATTTTCATAGGTAGATAAGGTGTACATGTTGCTGAAGTAGATGCTCCCACAGATGAAGATGGTGCCAAAAGAGAATGAATACCCTTTTGATACCATCAAGAAAGACCTCAACAAGAAGATTGATGAGGTAGATGACTTATTTGAAAATATATATGAGGGCATCAATGATGTCTATGTTATCTCTTAAAACTTATCCACCCAAGAATTAGTCATTGATACATGCCTCCAAAATGAGAAAGGGGAAAAGGATACCTTGATGAAGTAAGAATTTGCTATTAGTAGGGCTGAGTGCATGTAGATTATGGCATAGGTCAATAACTTGAGTGCCCAATTGAAAACCTAGGATCAAGACTTGGAATAAATCTTTCACACCTTTCAGAGAAAAATAAGTGAGCAAGGAGACATCTTAGATGGTGGGGTCAGAAAAGCAAAGGAAAGGCTAGAAGCCTTTAGAAAAGAATTGGGCAGTACTAACATGCCCACACTCCAAGCTGCCTCTACAAAAATTTATGGCACCATTAATGAAGTCAAGCTTGCCATTCAGGGATTTGAGGACTTCAAGCTAGAACTACAATAGAGCATGCCCAATTTTTGCATAGCTAAGGTGCTAGAAGTCTAGTCTAAGGTGGACTAGCATTTTTGTATGGGGTAATGTTGGGCCCCTTTTTTACCTAAATGGTGGACCTATTCCAACTCATTAAACACCTAAGCACAAGGCAATCATGGCATATGATTGCTCTTTTGTCTTCTAGTGGCACCAACTAGCAGGTGGCTAGCATCTCCTTTTTGAATCAATTGGCATTGGGAAATGGGTGAATGGGATAGTGAATACTCCTCAAAGATAAGCATCTCCTTTTTAAAATAATTAGTATTGGGAAGTAGGTGTACGTGGCATTGACTGCTCATCAAATAAAAGTGTAGTGGAGATGGTGGGATGTGTACCTCTAGTGCCAACTCAATGATCAACATGCCTAGTTCTCAATGATCCTAAGATGCTCTAAAGCTCTATAAAATGAAGCTGACTATAGCTGGAGAGGAGAGATGAATTTGAGTAGTGAAGCTCTGGTGAATTTATTGTAGATGGTTACCATTAGAGTTAGAGGTAGTCCAAGATGCTTTTGATGCTCTCATTTGTAGTGTCCAAGGTCACTTGTGAGCCTCTGGGCCTTTAGTATATTATTTTGAGCACTTATTTAGTTTTATTTGACTTATATATGTATTATTTTTAAACATGTTAATGGTAAAAGGTGTTATGTAATGTTTAATGTATTAAATGCTTAAATTTATCACATATATGTTAAGCTCTTATGAGATTCTGATCTAACTCATTCATGGCATACCTATACCTAATGATGAATCCCATTCCTAATATAGGAAATGCATTAATTATGAGTAGACCCTACACCCCGAATGAATATTTTGCCTAAGCACAAGTTTATATCTAATTCCCTCAACCAAATCCTTAGTTACCCCTCAAGAAGCTAAATTTTATTAATCCAAGGTTCCCCAAAAGGATTGTGCCCATAAATCTACAACCATCATTGCACTAACCAAGCCCTTAATGAATAGAGTTACACCATGGCATAACTATCCCAACACAAACCCCAGTCCCTTCTCCACTGCACTTAGGGTGATAACACAATGCTTGCCTTATATAGAGTGATGTTAGTGAAGTTGAGTGTTAAATGTTAAGTGCCATAGGAGTAATCAAAGACTGTGCCCCATTGGAACAAGCCTAAATTTAAACTTGATAGTTAGTTAGTACCGGACTAGGACCATGACCAAAGCACCTACGTTTCTACAAAAAAATATAGTCATTCCTAAAAAATGATGAATAATGTCTAAATCAGTCATTTCAAACATTTAACCTAGTTTATCCTTATATTTATGAATTAAATTAATTTGATCACCAGTAATAAGAAGATCATCAACATACAATATAATTAATATAATATTATCATTTTTAACTTTTACAAAGAGATCAGCATCAAATAAATAATTAGAGAAACCAAGTTCTATAAAATAAGTAGTGATTTTAGAATACCAAGCTTGAGGATATTGGTTTAAACCATATATATATTTATTTAACTTTACAAACGTAATGTTACTTTTTAGGTTAAGTGAAACATTTAGGTTGAGTGATATATTTCTTCTTTAAATCACCATTTAAGAATGCATTTTTGGCATCCATTTGGTGTATAATCTATTGATTTTGGGCTTTAAGAGCAATAAGATATCTAACAGTATCCATTTTTGCTATAGGATCAAATGTTTTAGATTAAGGTAAAAATAGGTTTTGAAGGGACCCCGAAACCCTATAACATAATCAAAAATGA
Organism: Torreya grandis; assembly: GCA_037957365.1. Lineage (NCBI taxonomy): Eukaryota > Viridiplantae > Streptophyta > Pinopsida > Cupressales > Taxaceae > Torreya > Torreya grandis. Next base: position 1,533,045 of record JARHVA010003867.1, on the reverse strand, counting down.
TAAAGCATTAACATACACCAGGAAAAGCATTCCTAGAACCTACTAAATAGTAGCAACAAAATTAGGTTATACAAGGACAACATCAATATCCAGTTTACCTTCATCCCCCTAATGATCCAAATAATGATTTAAAATCTATTTTTTAGGGGTAAAATCCAGAATAGTTGCTTGCCTACCATCAGCAATATTCTGCATACTTTCTAGCTCTCTGGTTTTCTTAGTGGATCTTCTTCCATGTTTGTTCAGAGAACCAACATCTATTTTCACCTTAAAATGCTGTACATCTCTTTTTCCAGATTTATCCAGAGTAGAAACAAGATGTTTCACCTTGATTCTAGTTTCTACCCCCTTCGTATTGGTCTTTTTCTCAGCCCTTTTTCTTCGGTTTAGAATATGCTTTAAGTTTTGTCCATTATCATTCACAAGAAGCTAATCCAAAGGGAAATCATTATCAACCTGAATCTCCCTGGACTAAGAAAAAATAAAATCTCCCTCCTCTAAATTATTTCCAGCTTCAGCCAATAATTCACCTTCCTCTAGCTCATTTTCGTCATCTACATCTCTCCATCGATCTTCTATCCTTTGATAGAAAATGATTTGTTTTGATAAATGTGTTAAATCATCTATTCTTTGTATAGGTATTATGGTATCTGATTGCAACCCATGTCCTTCTTTCTCATAATTTTCTTTCTCAAAAGAAGGCTCTTTATCCGCCTTAGTATGTGGAGCTTTAGGATCTTCAAAAGAAGGCTCTTTATCTGCCTCAGCATGTAAAGTTTTAGAATCTTCATTATTTTTTTGTTCCTGTCAATGATCTTCTTTGGGTTTCCATACTTTCTTTTGCTGGACCATGGTCTTTCTCCCATCCAAAACACTACTAGGATGATTTTTACTTTTGTAAGGACAATTTTTGACCAAATGCCCTTGTTTCTTACAAGCATAGCAAGAGTTGGGTAGATCTTCAAAAAAAATCCCTTGAGTTTTTTTGCCAAGCTTGGATATTAGATCCACTTTTTGTGGGAGATGATTCAATTTTGCCACTTTAACATAAAGTCTGGCACTTTGAAGTTTGGATCTGGTAGCCGTAGCATTATCCAATGCCACCAGTTCACCAAAAGAACTGGCAATACCTTTTAAAATGTCCTCATGCCAAAACTCTAAAGGGAGGCCAGGAAGTCTAACCCAAATGGGAATGGTTAAGAAAAAAGAATCTGAGAGATCCATGTTAGCCTCCCATTTTTTAATAGTGAGAGAACATTTACCAAAAGACCATGGTCCTCCACATAGAACCATATTCATGTCTTCCTTACAGTTGAAGATAAATGAGTAGAAACCATTCAACATTAGTGCCAAATCTACCTCTCCTCTAATAACCCATTTCCTTTTAACCATTTTTGTAAGAGATTCTTGATCTGGTCTTGCTCCTAAAAATTTACCCACTAGGATGAAATCCATGGAAGACACAAAAAAATCTATTATAGGATCAAATGTTTTAACATACTCAATCTTGGTTTTTTGAGTAAAACCGTGAGCAACTAATCTTTATTTTAATTTTTCAATTTTACCAATTGAATTATATTTAATTTTATAAATCCACTTACAACCAACAATATACCTTTTAGGTGGAAGTGAGACAAGATTCTAAGTCTTATTTTTAAATAATCTATTATACTCAATTTTCATAGTAACTTTCCATCTAGCATTTTGAATGGCTTCCTCAAAATATTGAGGTTCACATTCATATATAGTGCTTAAAGCATTATAAAAATGTTGACTCTTAGTCAAATTTGAAATATTATCAAGATTAGAAGATTGGATTAGGGATTCTACCCCTCAAATATTTTTAATTTGAACATGAAATTAATGGGGATCCTCTGACTCTAAGTTATCCAAATATGGATCAAATTTATCTAGGGTATTTGATTTTTCATAAGGAGAAACATGAGAGCCACGTTTATCAAAAGAATAATATTAAAGGGGTTCCATAGAGGGCTCACAATTTTTTTTAAATAAGAAAATTTCTATTTTCAATTATTTGTCTACTAGATGGATAATACACTCTTAAACTTTTATTTTTTCCTATATAAACTATGAAAATGTAAGAATAAGAGGTAGGATCAATTTTATTTCTTTTTTACTTTAGGAACAATTATGGAAGCAAGACTACCAAAGATCCTAAAATGAGCCACACTAAGTTTTTTATTAGACCACATTTTTAAAGGTGTATAAAGATGAAAATATTTAGTAGGTAATATGTTTAGAATATGCACAATAATATGCATGGCTTCAACCCATAAGAACTTAGGAACATTTGCATAATTCAACATTGTTTTATCCATTTCAATAATGGTGTAGTTTTTAATTTCAGCAATATTATTCTTCTATGGGGAATAGGGAGTTGTTAATTCCCTTTGAATACCACAAATAATGAAAAAGAAAACAAATTATTTACTTATATAGTCACCACCATTATCAGATCTTTATCTCTTAATATAAAAATTAGAAGTAATTTCAATAACAACTTTAAATTCTTTAAATTTAAATAATACTTCATATTTATTATTTATAAAGTATGATCATAAATAAAATTAGCATCGTATAAATAACCATTAAGAGATGAAACTTCAAGGTGTCCTATAATATAACTAGATATTAACTCTAAAAGATGTGAAGAATTTGTATCATGATTCTCTTGAAAGGGATTAATATGTTGCTTACCATGTAAGCATCCCTCACAAGCTTCATGGTGAGAAATAATATAAGGAATACCATTAATAATATTATGATAATACATAACATATAAACATATAAAATTAACATGACCTATTATTTCATGACATAATTGTGATTAATTTATAATATGTGTCAAAATACAATATGTAGAAGTAAAAACTATGTATAAAATATTTTGTTGAACACCTTCAACAATCAAGGAACCAATAGACTATTTATCCTTAATAAAAGTTAAAATTAAATTATCATTCATAAATTGAGAAAAATATATTATATTTTTCTTAAGTTGGGGTACATAGATAACATCTTTAATAACAACATTTATATATATATATATATATATATATATATATATATATATATATATATATATATTTTTCTTAGTAGCTTCTACAAATGAATTATCTCTTAAGGTAAATATTTATAAAAATATCTATATTATCAGATAAAATAAGAGATAAGTAAATCATATGATGTGATTTACCACTATATAAAATCCATTCATTCTCATTAGAAGCAAACAAGGCAACATATAAAGAAATAATATTAGAATTTTATTCCTAATTATTATTATGATTATGGTTTTGATTATCTCGATGGTTCTAATTATATTTCTTCCTTTTATTATTTTTAAAGGTTTTACAATTAATTATATATTTGTTTTTATAAAAAAATTCTCTTCTATAACCAAATTTACCATACATACTACAGTTCCCATTAAACTTAGTTTATGATCTTACTACCAAATTTAATGCTCTCATTTTTTCCATTTATAAAATTAGGGTTAGATTTATGGTTCTTATTATTCTAAGAAACATGATTGAGAATGAGAAGTGTCTGAGTGACATTCTCTTTAGAATCAAAATTTGACATCACTTGATCTTCTTGAATCAGAAATGTAGATAGAGTAGTGAGGTTAGGGATATATTGATCTATTTGGTATTTTGATTTAAGAATGGATATGGAATTGGGAAAATTTTCATGAATATTAAGCTAAATAATGAAATACAATGTCTTATCCTGAGTAAGATTATAGTCACAACCATCTAACTAAGATTTAATATTTTTTATTTTTACAATAAAATAAACTTTTTCATCACCTTTCATAGATGTAATTGATGTATACACATAATATTTTAAACTTGATCAATTGCTGATGCTTTATCTATTGTAGGAACCCATCAAACCTCAACCTTTATGAGTGCATGCATTAATGGGTGCACTAAGAAGGGGGTGGGTAGACCTTTGGTTCATTGTAATGTTTTGGTTCTCTATACCACCACTTAAAACTAATACAACCCTTCCCATATGTTTCCCTAAGATTTGAAACCTCACTCACACACTTGTTTAAGTAATTCACCACCTCAAATATCCCCTACCTAATCAAAACCCATTTTTACCATTTACTAAATGCATTAAAATGGGTTGACCTAGTTCTTGGAATAATTCACATTATAGGACTAAGTTGACATAGGATGACTTAGTCCAAGACCTAACAGATCTATTTAATAACTAACAAGGTTGACTAGATTGATTACATAAATTAAAATTATAAAAGGTCTCAAGGTCAAATTAGGCTATATATACCCCTCTTTCACCTCATTTTCAATAGAGAGAATCATTCATTGGTGCTTCTTTATCTATTTTTTTGCCATTCTACTTAAGGATTCATTGCTTGGGGTTTCATGCTTTGTAGAGGATAACCTTTGTCTTGTGAAAGCCCTAAATTCACTAGGAGGTCCTTGGCTAGACTATAATCCATTGTCTATCCTTAGTTTCTTCAAAAATACACAACAAACTTTTGAAAATTACCATTTCCCAAGGGAGAGGTTAAGGCTCAGCAAATTTGTCTTCAAGGTAAAATTTCCTAACACTTACTCTTATATTTTAGTATATAGATTTGTATGAATAATGGATAATAAATGTATTGTCTCTCCTTGCTTAGGGTCACCTCTACATTTACTTGAGTAGAGTTTTACTTTACATGTTTATTATTTATGTTTATCCCCCATTTATGCCACAAGCTTTAGTGATCACTAGACTAGATTGAATTTATTAATGTATTATTATTGAACCTATTTAGGGTTATTATGTCATATTGCTTGGCTATAGGATTTTTAACCCTCTCTAACTATATTATGTGCTAAGATATACCTTAGGTAGGTTTACCAGAGACATATTGGTCATGACCCTAATTATCTAAGTATTTATAGTGGCATAGTTAGCTGATTTATCTTCTATAAGTTGTGATTTATTTGTAGATCGGCTTCACTTTTGCTTGCATACATTCTAGTGAACTCAATGTGAAACTAACCCTTGTATATTTTTAATCTTTATTTTTAGACTATTGGATTGATTCTATCAACTTAGTATAAAATTTTGTGTGTAGGTATTAATACTTAGTCAATCTAATGAAATTAGTTCACTTTTATGTATAGGTCATTTTATTTTGTATACAATTAGATTAATCTAAATGACCTAGTTTTATACTCTTTATATGTCATCTTCTACTTCACCGATATGATTGACATGGTTAGGGCATCATCTTATAGGTTTTTTAATTGAGGTGAACATGTTGATCTTGTTCAACACTTTGTGATAAAAATTTCCCTCTTAGTACAATAGATAGATCCTATCTATTTGGTTTTTCATCCTGTCTTTCAAATTTTCCAAAAATTTCTATTTAAATCACTATGACATAATTCTTCCAATTGTTTTTATAATTTCACTTTTTTCAAACTCAGTTGACTAGTTTGAATCTATTTTAAAATTTTATCTTACAATTTTAAACCCTCATCTAGACAACACAACTTAAAAATAGTAATTTAGTAGCATTATTACATTACTAAATCAATCAAATAGACTTCATCGTAATTCTTAGGTTCATTCTATTTAGCCTATTTATTTCATTTTTTTTAATTTTAGTCAAACTTTAGTTTTAGTTTCCTAGTTTTTTAATTATATAAAACTATAACCTTATAGTAAACTAATTCAACTAGCTCGAATCAATTCCTTAATTAATTTTTTCTTAGGAAAATCTAACAACTTACTCAACTGCATTTATTTGGACTATTTTTCAATAAATAGAATCAATGAGATCAACTCTATTTTATATTGTTTGTGTATTATGTCAACCTAATCGACCTAGTACTATGTCTTTTTCAAGCAAAGAAAGTTAAATCACATTGGTAGTAATTAATTTGTTTTACTACTTGCTTAAAGCAATACACATAGTATAACTAGGAAGGTTAAGTTATCATATTAGTCAAATTCTTCCTTGACACACTAACAAATCATAAAATATCAAATAAACATTTAAACAATTCTACCTAGGTCTACCTACTTATATTTTATCACCAAGTGGGAAGGCCACTGAGTTTTATTTCTAAGTATAAGTACATGGTTGATGGTATATAGTGTAATATCACTTGACACCCATATCACTTTGGTATTTTAAAATGAGGGGGTAGGCCCCAATACCAAGCTAATACCATAACTAATATAGATCTCTTTCATCCTTAACATACTTGAAACCAAATTGACCCTACCACTTTTTAGCTCTTTTGTAAACCTAAATGACCTATCAAATTTTAAATAATAATTTAGAACATATAGGAATGTTTGCTCAATAGATTAGCATTTACATTTTAATATTTTTGCTTGTTGTTTTCCAATTATATTTTATATTACAAAACTTGTATTAGCCAGTGTTGGTACAAGTTTTATGTTGTGTGATACAAATAGATCAACCTAATTAACCTAGTTGCATGTGTGTTTAGATTACCTCTCTATAAATTACCACTCAGTCATCCATATTTATAACATTTCAAATTTTTCCTATCTACATAACATAGTTGACTCTATTGACTCAGTCTCTTACATGTTATTATGTTTGTCTTCTTATAGAACATAGTCAACCTATTCAACTCAGTTTCCAATATAGGTATTATGTTCATCATCCCACAAAATTTTGTTAATTTTTTCCCTATTGTTTTGTTTACCTTCTTACAAAATGAATTCACTTAATTTGACCCTTTACCATTTGGTTAATTTTGTACTATGTGGCTGACTCAATTCTCTTTCTAAACTACTATCAATCCAATCTCATATAGTAATTGGTTGACTTTGTCCAAATTTCATATTTTTATCATTATTCTTGGATTCCTATCCTGAACATCATGAAATCCCCTATTAAAATATTCTTAAATAGCCTTAATCCATTTAGATGAAACATAGGTTGTTCTTTCTTTCCTAACCTAGTTACCCAAGATGATACTCACTCTTAGTACACCTTCTCTCACCCTTCTTTTATGAATTGCAATATGGTTCAAATTACCCAAAATGATGACATTGATGGATCAAATCCATTTCACACTTCTAAAGACACTATCCTATCTAAAGTACCTTATTACACTATATAATCAATCAATAAAAGCCTAAAAAAAACCTATAGGAAATTATCTCTTAATAGATAGCATCCCTATTCCTAATAATGGGAACATTCCTCTTCCTAAAAACACCAATATTCCTCCTAATACCAACACTAACCTTTCCCCTTCAAATCCTAATAATCTAAATGCACAAATTGACACTACTCAAATCCTTGAACAAATAATCCAACAAATGAATGTTATGCAAAAAAAATACTTCTCAAATGATGAAAATTCAACAATATTTATTACACATGAATAATCAACCTCCTCTTATTTTACCTCAAAATAATCAAAACTTTATCCCTCCTCTTCTTAGAGATGCCAATGGAAATATCATTATGCAGCCCCTTATACACAATAAGATGCTTCAAAATATTTAAAATGAACCTTTAGCTCCTTTCATTATTTATATTTATACTGGAAATATTTCTCCAACTATTATATATTATGGGACTAAATACCCTACATTATTTCTTAATGCATTTGGTAATCTCTACAAATAATGGATTCAAATAAACACCTTCACTAATACTAAAATTTTAGTCAAAACATTTATAAGAGATGTCCTATAATGGTATAATCACTTAGCTCAACATTATATCTATAAATTATAATATTTGGTTAATGCCTTATTCAAATATTTTCAATCAAATGACCTTTCCAAAAATTATCTAAGTCATTTTATCAATGTTAAACAATCACCCTCTAAATCACTGCATGACTTCATTAAATGATGGAAATATTTGGATCATCAAGTAGAAAATAACATGAATGACGATAATCTATTTATACTATTTATAATTTTGTTAACACCCTCACTCCATATATAAGGTTCAAACTTTTTCTCTATAAAAGCTAAATAAATCACTTGATCAATCTAAATGATAAGATATTCTTATGAAATAATTTGAGCCAAATCATAAATCCATCAAGGGATCTTTAAAAAATTCAACCAATGTAATTAATAACAATCATTCTCAAACAAAATCAAAAGTTGTCAAAGTGTGTAATCCCCTTTTTTCCCATACACCATTAACAGTCCAACAAATGAAGCAACTATTGTCTCCCTCCAAATCCTTCACCTATAATAATGCCTCACCTTCATGGCATGACCATAATAAATTATATTGGTTACATGTTGATGTATGTCATTCTCATGAAAAATTTCATGGGTTTATTAATTTATTTTATTTGTTTATGCTAGGAGATACATTTGACCATGATATTATGATTACATTATGTCATCATGATTATGTCAAATCCTCTCAAAATAAATAGTTTTCAAAACCTTCACCATCAAAACCTAAAAAATATTTATCTACTTATAATCCATAATAGTTAAATAAATATATCTATGTGATCGATGTTGATTATGACCAATATTATACTAATTCCCAATATGTGAACACAACCAAAGTCAATTATAGATGAAAACCTACTCACAAAGATCTGGTCACTAAACCTAAAAACCATTAACCAAATAATAACTACTTAAATATACCACCACCACCACTACCACTCCCATACCTTCCAAACCAAATGAAGAAATACTCCCACAACTAGAACCTCTCTCTACTTCTCCTATTCTTATGAAAAACATCTTACCTCATAAACCTCGTGTTGGTTCTTCATTTTCTAATTCACATTAGAATTTCTTGGAATAACTTAATTCAATGCCTTGTAAAATACCCCTCATAAAATTATATCTTACTTATCCATATCATAGTAATTTTCTAATGCAAGAATTATAATACATTGAAGAACCACCATCCCTTAATTTGGAAAATCCTCCTAAATATTTTGCACCTATAGAAGTACATATTATTAAAAGTATTTGTACATATTCTAAACCATCCATAGAATTTCTTAAAGAAGATATGATTGATGATGAAATTATTTTTTGAGCCAATGATCCACCTCTCTTTATTAAAATTTCAATAAATAATACCCTAATTTAAATTTCTTAGTAAATTAAAGATCAGGAATTAATGTTACCTCTCTTCGATTAATACAAGAGATTGGATACACCAAAGATAATCTTAAACCAACTCCTCTCACATGTAGAATATTTGATAAAAAAAATCAAAACCCACTTGGTTGTATTTGGCTCCCACTCACTATTAGACCTAAGATAATATGCAATAAGCTCATGCTTATTGATTTACCACTATCTTAAAACATGTTCTTAGGTCACCCATGAACACATCATATATGGGCTATTACCTCCTCAGGTAGTCAATGTATTAAATTCATCCATAATCAAAAATTCTATAAATATGAGGATGATCCCAATCTATGGATTATACACCTACTAACCCCTAAATCACAATACCATATTTCAACCATCCCAGGCATTGACAATGCACCTCTACCTAAATATGTTAACATGAATCAAGATTTACTGGTCACTCTCACTAATTTAAATGATGATGAACCTAATGAATTACAAAATTCTTGTAATAACACTGAATTACCTCCTTACATTGTGAAATGGATTCCCCCTTTACTTGCATGTGATCGTACCATTTCTCTAGTTGATGATATCACTAAAATTTCTCATCCATGTAATGCATACAAAGCTTCCTACATAGAAGATGATTTCACATGTGATGATTATGGAGTGGAAAAATTATTTAAATGTCTTTTAATAATTTCTCCCCAAAAATTTAGCGATTTAGGTATATCCACTTCTGATTCTCTTACATAAAAAGATGTATTTACTATTTCCCATACATATGATGATAACTATATCATGGTCTAAGCTCAATCACGGGACTTAGATGTACAAATTTATCAAAATACACTATTAAAAATACATGCCTTCAACTGATATGTCCATGTCATTAACATACCAACTGATATTGAATCGTAACTTGAAGGTTATGTATCTCCCCTTAATCCTCCACGATTAGATGCCCCCTAGGTACTTGAATAACTATCAACTCTCAAACCTTCTACACTTTATAAAAAACCAAAAAATTTATAACCCATTTCTTCCATTAATACCATTAATTTTATCCACCTCACCATAACTAAAGTTTCATGTACAATAACAACTAACACACCTAGCCCTAGTCTGGTTGTCACCACTCAACCTACTACCCTTCAAATCAAACCTACACCCAAAATTACTTTAGATTCTAAATCCATAGATGTATGATAAATACATTCTAAATATGATAGTAATGGTAAGAAAATAATTTATATCAAAGTATACATTGAATACTATGGACCATTACCCATGCTTCCCAATGATGAAGCTATACTTGATTTCTCCATGCTCAAGAATCTCAGCTTCCACGATAACATCATAAAATTGGAAACTTTACACAAAAATCTCCTTATTTTAATAATTTTATTACTAGTGTGGATCATATAATAAATATTATTTATTATCTCCCTCCTAATCCATATCATTTACAAGATGTAAATACTATGCTCATTGAAGAAAACACAAAATAGAATATGGTATACCAACATGCCCTTGAGCTATTACCATCTCTAAAGAACTCACTCTCACATAGCATGATAGCTTTACCTTAATTTTTAACAAGTATCACAAAAAAAAATCTTAGTCATATGAGGATATTCCAAGTATTGATACTTGTATTGTTGTACATAATATCATCACTTACCTAGATGCCAAACTTGTTAGACAAAAACAACATAAAATTCAACCTAAAATTTCTACCTTATGTCATAAAGAAATTAATAAATTATTTTGATGCCAAATTCATTAAACTTATTGATTGATCAGAATGGGTATCAAACATCATTCCCATTCATAAAAATGTCACCATGGTTATTCCTATATGCATTGATTTTATTAATATTAACTTCACATGTCCAAAATATAAATTTCCCTTACTTTCAATAGATGTTATAGTTGATTCCACCATTAGATATGAAATTTTATAACTTATGGACAATTTATTAGGCTATAACCAAAATCACATAGATCTTAAAGACCAACATAAAATAATATTTACTATAGAGTGGGACACCTATTGTTATGTTAAAATACCTTTTGGTCTTAAAAATGCTAGAGAAATCTATCAATGTGTAATGACCCACATTTTCCATGATCTTATACAAAAGATAGGGGAAACCTATGTAGATGATGTCATTTCTAAATCTAAAATTTGTAAAACACACCTCATCAATCTAACTACCATTTTTGATCAACTAATCAAATACAAAATTAGAATCAACCCATACAAATTTGTATTTGGAGTTACATCCATTAAAATTCTAGGGTTCTTAGTTTCCATTTAAGGCATCAATGTCAATCTATCCAAAATAAATTCCATCATAAACATGCCTATCCCTCACTCCTTTCCTAACATATGCACTCACTTTGGAAAACTTGGGGCAATTTAATGGTTTGTCCTTGAAATGGCTTACTAAATATATTTTTTCAATTCACTTCTCAAAAAAGGTAACATTTTAGAATTCACATATTCATGCCAAAAATCTTTTGATAATATGAAGGAATCTTTATTCCATCCTCCTACTATTCAACCACATTCAAACTATTATCCCTTAATTTTTTATACCTCATCTACCCCCATATTAGTTGGGGAAATGTTTTCCCAACAATATGATACAAGTAGAGAGTATGCTATCTATTACATCAATCAAGGAATCATTGATTATAAAAAATGTTATACCAAAGTTGAACATGATTACCTTGTTATATATTTCATAGCTGAAAAAACCCATCATTATATAATATACCAAACCATGTATGTCATTATTCATTATGATCCACTTTGTCATTTATTCTCTAAAGCAATCTTATTGAGAGATAGAATTGGAAAAGGGATGGTCCTATTAATGGAATTTGACCTTCAAATTATTAAATGGCTGGTCCTATTGATGGAATTTGACCTTCAAATTATTACACAAAAATATATTCAACGAAAAGTCATCATTGACAAACTTATGATGGCACCTTTACCAGCCATGAATCACCATCAATATTATCTCTATGATGAATAAATTCTTTATATCGAAGGTCTTAACCAAGCTATTTATCTCAAATATTATTTTCATAATTTCACTATCAATCTAGAAGTAAATAATCAAGAAGATACCAATATCACTCCTACTACAACTAATCCTAATGTAGTTATCAAATAACTACCTAAATTTACCATTGATATAAATGAAGACACTTGGACACTCCACTTTGATGGTGTCAAATGCCTCCAAGGAGCTATGGTAAGATCATACCTTTAACATTATGATTAAATTTTAATGTCTCTAATAACATGGTTGTATATGATATTGGTGACATACCATTGGTAATAAACTTATATATCCCATATTTACATGATTTGGATGACTCATAACTTATCTATAACTAGGTTAATGGTGATTATTAATGTAAAAGAACAAATTTAATTGTATATCATCAATTGGATACTACACTTGCCAAATAATTTTCTTATTTTACCATTGAACAATTCTAAGAGATCAAATTCCCATATCCAAACATCTTACTTTATCATCAACTTTATTTTACCCTCATCAAATAATTTCTTAACCAAATCATAAGATCACTTTATTCTATAAAACCAAATGACTCATTAATCTATCATATTGAGGATGTCACTATTTGACAAATCCCATGGTATAAAAACATAATCCAATGTCTTGAACATCAAATTTACCCTATAAACATAGATTCTCGTGAAAAGACTCAAATACAAAAACAAAATTTCAAGTATGTGTTTTGATACAAAACCTTTTATAATGTAATGTAGAAGGAACCCTACTCCATTGTGTAATGTAAGAAGAGGTTCATATTCTCCTAGAACAAACACATGGGTGTATTTATATTGGTCACTATAGCGGACATGCTATAGCCTATAAATTTTTATGTGTGGGTTACTTTTGGCATACTCTAAAAAAAGATGCTATTAATTTTGATAAAACATGTAATCCTTGTCAACTCCATGATAATCTAATCCACTCACTACTAGCTGAGCTCTAAATATTAGAGACTCCTTGGCCATTATATATGTGGGGATTAGACCTCATTGACAAATTACCTCAATCACAAGATGGACATGTATTTTTTATTAATGCCACTAAATTTTCTAACAAATGGGTGAAATCCATGACTCTTGTTAATGTCATGAGAACCACTATCTCAAAATTTATTATGAACCAAATCATTGGTCATTTTGGATTTCTCCATATGATCATCTTTGATAATGGTGGCAGTTATAAAAACAAAGACATGAAACAATTATGTGCCAGTTATAAAAACAAAGACATGAAACAATTATGTGCCAGTTTTAAAATTTACCACAAATTTTCCACAACTTACCATCCTCAATGTAATTTTCAAGCAGAGGATACTAATAAAATTATAAATAAAATATTGCAAAACACTATTTGATAAACTCATACTGATTGGCACCTTTATCTATATCCTACACTTTGGGATTACCATCCTCGCATATGTATTGCCACTAGGCAACACCATTCTCACTTGTTTATGGTTTTTAATCCTTATTACCATTAGAAATTGAACTCCCATATTTATGTATATATCTTCATGGTATAATTACTAATAAATAATTATGTTAATATCATCTTCATGCTTTATATTTTATTGATGAACTTCATTTGGCCACTTTACAACATAACTACCAATACAAGGCCAACATTGCTAAATAACATAATAAAAATGTCAAAGTATAAACATTTAATGTTGGTAAATTAGTCCTCAAATTATATTATATACATGACAAATAATTAAAATATGTCCAAAAAAGGTGGGACCATTACTCAATAAAAGATACTCTTGGTCCTAGTACTTATCGTCTACAAATTAGTGAAGGACGTGTTTTCAAAGAATTGACCAATGCAAAAATTTTAAAGAAGCATTTTTATTAAATATTCTCATTTATTTTCATAATTATACATACTAACACTTCCTACAATACTTCTCCGAATATCTCTCCTTTTCAATAGTCTATTCCATACACAAACCTTAGTCCCCTTCTTTAATCCTTTGGTTTCTATTTATGACTTTCATTTTATTCATAAGTTACATTGTAATGTTGTGGATAGAACCTAGTTTTACTCATGAATATATTTTCTTTCATACATCCATTTTTTCTCTTTAACCATAACTCTATTATTTTACAACCTTTTATTTTCATTTTCCTCTTTATTTTTTGAGTTACAGTATAACACCATGGATATGACTAGGCATTCCTCACAAATACCATTATTATATTTGACACCTACTTAGATTTATTTTTTATGAGTTGTAGTGTAAAACCATGAATGGGATTAGGAACTCCTCATAAATTCTATATATTCTTTTAAACCTTTTGAAAAATTGATTGTTCTTTTTAAAATGTAAATAAACGTTAAAAGATTGTGATTCCATATTTTTAACCTCTATTTTTTTTTCTTTTGAGGATAAAACTTGCACAATAAACTATACTAGCATGTTTCCATAAACTTACATATATTATTATGATAAGGAATCATACTTATCTATCATTGTATCCCTTTCACATTATCACATTTATTACGATTTAGGGTAATTCAAATTATTTCATGTGCACTTCCCCTTATCTCCCTTACTTTCATTCCACTTTAGACAAAACTAGGTTTATTTCAAGATATCACTTTTATTTAACATGAATAAACAAGATCTTATACACCATGCTCTCTAAGTCCTCTTTATTACCTGTGAATTTAAATTTTTCTAGTGAGTCATTTTTTTAGCACCCATGTTTGGTTCTTTGAATCTGTATAAAAGAGGAATAAAAAAATCCATCAAAAATTTAAAAGACAAATCATTTAAACAAAATGCAATAATCAAATGGAAATATAAAAATCTAAAATTCAAAATTACAACAAAATATGTGATTCATAGAACATCTCCTATTCCTAATTGAATGTCAAACTCCACAATTGGCCTCATGATAGAGCCAAGGTCCATTACGGTGCAGTACACCAGTAGATTAGATAGGATAATTCAAAATTATCTATAGTTATACTTACTATCTCACATAAGTACTTGATATTTTTAGTAGATCAATAGCTCTATAAGGGGTCCTAAGGAATGGG
Organism: Torreya grandis; assembly: GCA_037957365.1. Lineage (NCBI taxonomy): Eukaryota > Viridiplantae > Streptophyta > Pinopsida > Cupressales > Taxaceae > Torreya > Torreya grandis. Next base: position 1,517,779 of record JARHVA010003867.1, on the reverse strand, counting down.
AAACATGTTGTAGGAAGGTAGGTCTATTTTACTTTTCATTCATAGATACTTCATGGGATGATATTAATACTTCACTAGATAACACAAGAATTGTGTGATTAGGAAACATTATTCAGAGTCCTTAATGTCAAAATTATTCTTGTTTTGAAAAATTTAATTTTAGTGTCTTGACTTTGATAAAGTGTTTCTCTACCTTGATTTTGCCTACATTTTCCCCACCACCCATTTCATTCCCCCCTTGACAGGGAAGTTTAAATCTAAATTTATTTCCCCTTTATAATATTTCCTCTTCTTAACATCTTAAAACATGTTAACATCACTTTGTTTTGGTTTTATCTATTTATAAGAACAAAGCAATAAGATTGATTGACTATGGATTATTCTCTTTACACCATTGTTTTACATTTCTAGAATTATTTTATTTCATTTAAAAATTTAAAACATTCATTATCATTCTTTTTGTAGATAATTACGTTTGTTTCTCTATTTTTCTACTTTTTAAATTTTTTAGTGAGTTTGGATTTTTATTTCTCACTTTTTAATGTTGTTTTTACCCTACATACTTTTTGCCATTAATGATTGAGTTTGAATTGTTACTTTTCACTCATTAATGTTATTTTACTTGATGTTTATTTTCATTTTTATCTAAAGTTTAGTTTTTTACTCCTTTAGAAATTGATGTTAGAATTATCATATTACTTTTACATGCCCTTGGTTTTGTTTAGTTTGTCACTTTTCTCACCTAAGGAATGTACTTTGTCATATTTTTTTGGTTATTTAATAGCCTTGGATTTCTGGTTACCTAATTTACTATAATTTTGGCTTGGTCATTTTTATTCTAAATTATCAATTATCACCCTAGCTTACCAAATTTACAAATATGTCATGCCTACACATTTTAGTTATTCTAATTTCCTTGCATTTATTTGTATTTACTATTTAGGTTTGTATCTTTAGGGTTTATCCAAAGTAATATATACACCCTCCATGATCAAAACTACAAATATAATAGACAACCATTCAATGATAAAGGTGAGTCAAGGTACATATATATTACTTGTTTATTTTAGTTATTTCCTTACATTTTATTTCAATTATTTCTTTCTACTATAATTTATTTAGCTCGGCATTATTTTTTGTTGTGTCTTTTCCCAAAGCACCATCTTATGTTATAACTACATGACACATGATGAGCTTCAAGTGGGGCATTTTTATACACATAATATTTTTAAACTTAATCAATTAATGATGCTTTCTCTCTTGTAATAACCTATCAAATGTAAAATTATCTAAGTGCATGCCTTAAAGGGTATACTGGGAAAGGGGTGGGAAAACCTTTAATGCCTTTCAAGATTTTTGTTCCTTATACCACCACCTAAAACTAGTACAAACCCCTACCATATGTTTTTGTAAGATTTTACACCTCACTCATAGTATTATCTAAGTAATTTACTACTTCAAATATCTCTTACCTAAGAAAAACCCATTTTTTCCATTTACCAAATACATTCAAATGGGTCGACCTAGTTCTTTGAACATTGCATGTTATAGGACTAAGTTGTCAACCTAGTCTAAGACCTAATAACTCTATTTTATAACTAACATGATGGATTAGGAAGAATGCACTGGCTAAAATTATAGAAGGGATTAGGGTCAAATCAGGATATATATACCCCTATTTCACCTCATCTATAATAGAGAAAATCATTCATATGAACTTCTTTATTTTTTTTCCATCATTCTAATTCAAGAGTCATTGCTTAGGGTTTCATGCTTCTTAGAGGAGAACCTTTATCACATGAAAGATTGAGATTCAATATGAGGTCCTTGGCTAGACTATAGACCATTGTCTATCCTTAATTTATTCAAAAATATACTACAACCTCTTGAAAAGCACCATTGGCCAAGGGAAACTTTGAGGATCGACAGGTTTCTCTTCAAGGTAAGTATTTATGACTGTTACTATTCTATTTTAGTAGATATATTATCATGAATAATGGATAATGAATGTCTTGAATCTCCTTACTTATGATTACCTCTATATTGACTTAAGTATAGTTTTAATTTTCTTGTTTACTATTTATGTTAATCCCCTATTTATGTTAAAAGATTTAGTGAGTACTAGATTAGATTTACTTTATTATTGCATTATTATTAGACCTAGCTAGGGTTAATGTGTGGTTTTATTTTACTATAACCTTTATAAACATCTCTAACCATATTATATGATAAGATATCCCTCAAGTAGGTTTAGTGGATCCACATTGATCATGACCCTGATTATCTAAGTATTGATAGTGTTATAGTTAACTGATTTATCTTCTCTGAGTTAGGATTGATTTGTAAATCAACTTCATTTTAATTTTGCATAAAATTAATAGTTCAAGAATAAGATTAATTATCTTAGAGATATGAGTACCCTCGTGCATAGACTCAAGAAAATTCCAAGCATCATTAAGAGACTCTTAATTACCGATATAGAGTAGGAAATCATCCTTAACACTCAGAATAATTAACATGGCTTTTTATGATTTATGTTGAAACACATTTGTAAGCTCAATTATAACATGTTATCCTAATGGGGGTTTTTTATATCCCAAAAATAATTTTCCATAACTTTCAGGCCATAAATTATTATTTAATATATATTTTCCATATATTATAGTTAGACCCATTAAGCATTTGAGATTTATCAAATATAGAGTTAGGCAAAGCCATAACTTCCCACTAAATTGGACACTATGAAACTATTTTTAAATTTGGATTTTTACTATATTTGATAATAATGTAAATGTCTAGTGTAAAAAAAATAATTGTTAAAATTTATGTGAAATAATGTAAAATAATTATAATAAATTGCACTAAATTGTCACAAGTGTCTCAAAAATAAAAACTATCTAAACATTATGATTATAAAAATTTCAAAAACTATATTAAGAAGCCTCAAAATAAAACATGAACCAAACCAATGTGTCCATAATATTCCAAAACCTAAGAAATTATTGGTTACATGGCTATACTTGACAAAAAATTCACTGGGTCAAATGTCAAAACAAGTATAAGGTTTTACATATGAATTGCTTTGAAAGCAAACCCAAAAGGAAATGAAATTAATTAATTTGAATTTTTTTACTCATTCAAAATCTATCAAAAAAAAATCTTAGGAGGTTTTGAACATTAGACCACCTTACTTACAAATTTTTAGTAAAAAAGGACCACCAACCCTTCTAGGAGACCTGTTGAATATTTGTATACGCTAATTATATTTATATGTTTTTATCTAATTTTAATATTAAAAAATATATAAATAAATAGTCACAGTGCATGTAAATTAATAGGTAATAAAACTATTACTTTTTAACTTTTTGGATTAAAAAAGGCTTAGATAGGGAATGTGGAGGCCACTGTGTCTATACAAAAAAAATTGTATTTATTAAAAAAATTATTTAATAAATATTTATAAAAAAATTATTACTAACTTGTATGATTCTCCGAGAGGAAGAATGATTCTTAGGTAAAAGTTCTGATTTTCACAAAATCTTGTATAGACACCCAAATCTATTGAAACTTTGCTAATCTTCTAGAATTTACATGTTAATACCAACCAAAACTTCAAATTTGGATTTTGATTGAGAAAATTGTTTTTCCACACCAAAAGGACATATCAGTGTGCCACAAGGGGAGAGAAAGAAAATTAAAATAGTCTTTATCAATGTTTCTCATGTTTTGTGAGTGTTTTGGGATTATTCAATCACCTAATCTAACTCCTTGAATGACAGAAAAAATATTTTAAGATTTTATTCTTGTACAGATTGTACTTGGCCATATAATGGCATCCCAACTACTTTGTGTTTTCAAAAAAAGAATACTTGTCACTTGAATGGAGTTTTTATAATTTTTCATTGGAGGTTATATGCTCCAAAAAAATGATATATAGGCCTCTGTAGACCACATAATGCAATTCTAAAAATTTCAAAGCAAATAGTTTGTTTCAAATGTCATATTATGGTAATATCAGGTTGAGATTAAATTGAGGTTCTTGAATTTTCTTTACATAGGGTTTGAATCCTCCAAAACTATTGCCAATCACTCAACACATCAAGGTAGATTTGAAACCATGATAAAATTAATGAAATATACAATGAAATGTATATGCTATATCTAGATAAATGAATGAAGATAAATAGAACAAAAAAATCAATGAACACATAGATTTAACATGGTAAAATCTCTTGAGAGGTAAAAAAAACCCACAAAGTGATATATTCATATATGAGAAACTTTTACCCAATACAATCCTTCACAAGAATCTTCACAATAATATTTTCCATGCACAAATATTATGTCATAAATTTATATATGCATCAAATTATGTTTTACCAAAAGGATAAAACCCTATTTATAATATGAATGAAGGGAAGTGACTGTTGTAACCAATGGTTCCAACCTTTCCTCGAGGAACTAAATTGGTAATTAATAATATGTTTTATTATTTCATTTACATGAGGTTTTAACTCATGTTAAATATAATAATAAAACATTTATTATTTTACCAATTAAAATGTTAAGGAACTAATAATGGTACCCACATAACATTAAATTTTCCAACAATTTTAGCATTATAACACTAGGGTAACAAAGATAGAGGGGTAAATTACACTAGAAGCAAAAAAGTGACTATTCCACAATGTCTCTAATGGGGGAAAATGAGCCTGCCCTTAGAATGGATCCAATATGGATATATATAATTTTCAAGACCAAGAAGAAAGGGATTTCCATCCAAAATGTAGCAAGAAGAAATTTTCACCTTTAATCTTAAAAATACAAAAATACAAGTTAGAATTTACAATTAAAATCACTTTTCAACAAGCAGGAGATGAAAACATGAACAAAATTTACTACACAAAACCATTCTCAGAATTAAAAATACAAAAATGATTAGGCTAGAACAATCTTTATAGTGACATATATGGTTCAAAAAACTAACCAATGAGGCCCAAGATATCAAATAAAAACTAACTCATATTTAAAAATGGCCTCCCAGACCTAATTGGGCTTCTAGGATACATGTGCACATTTTAAAAATGCACCTTTTTTAAGTTTAGAAACCCAAATGATAATCATGATTTAAAATCTAGATTACCAAATGAATGGGTGATTTGAAAGGGTCAAGACCTTATCAGGGAATCAAATCCCAATTGGGTAATAATTTGGTTGAGTTGGGGCCCCAAGACCTAATCAAGCTTGGGACTCATGATCACCATTAGAGTTACTTTTTAAGTGGGAGTTGTGTTGTAGTCATGGATAAAATCCCACACAACACTATGAAAATCATATAGAGGGGACGTAGGCCCAATCAAGCCTCCCTTAAGGAGAGGCTAGATGGGGGACTATCTCACCTAAGTTGGTGTGCTCAATTACCCATCAACAAGATGGAGACAATGAATAAGGGTAAATTAGAGTACACAAAAGGGTTTTAGGGTGCCAAAGAGATTAAAAGGAACATGCAAGATAGGGAATGTGATTCATATAATGTGAAAGAAATATAATGAATAAAATTTGAAAGGATTGTAAATAAATAGTTGGAGCATCTAGAGGGTAGTTTTAGGAATTAGTTACAATGGAGGATATTTTTTAGAGAAGAAGGAAAATTACTTGAATAATTGATGAAAATTTGTAAAGTCAAGTTCAAGTTCAAGTGAGGAAATTACTTTAAACAAAGACCATTCATTCCAAGGGGATGAATCTCTCATTGATACTTTGTTAACATGACTTAATAGTGTATAATTTAAGAAACATACTAAGTGGTTTGATGATTTTATAGTTAAATTTAAAATAATAATGGTAGAAACTCAAAAATTGGTAGAAAAGATGAATATTAGTACTCTAAAGACAGCTATAACAAATCTCAAGACACCAATAAAGTTCAATCCAAAGTAGCAAATTTTTGCAAGTGTGATTTTAGGAAACATGGATCTCAATCAAAGAATTGTTGTAATAATGACACCTTATGATGGTTCTATATACCTAGATAATATTTTTGATGTGTGAAATGAAATGGCATGTTGAAGGTGTCATCACTAATGATGTGAAGAAGTGTGAGGTCATAGGAACCTTTACATGAAGATCTCTATAATTCATATATATAAATAATCCAACTAAAATACATTTTCAAGATGCTAAGAATATATTTATTGGGGAATTTAAGATTTATAAATTCCTAAGCCAAACCATTCTCGACTTAAAGCAAATTCACCTGACTTTAGATTCTCAGATATTATAAACCATGTGAGTTTCTAGTTCATATAAATAGAAAAAGTTATGTGTTTCTTCAAATGTCTACATCATATTATCTATTTTTATAGAACACATAAATAGTTACCCTTTAAGTTTGATGCTTGATCAATTAAGATCTAAGTTGAATAAATAAATAACTATGCAAAAATCCCACAACTTGTTGTGAATATAAATGCTAAGATAGATATTGTCCTATGAAATATGAAAGAATTATAGAAGATAAATAGACCCAAATTATATTTATGGTGAATATGATGAAGTAAGGAAGGATATCATATGATTGATTGTCTGAAATTTAAGACAAAGGATTTCGATGAGATTTTATGAATAGTGAGACATTACACTACCAAATGGCATTTGTTGTAGCAATACATATAACATCTATATAGCAAGTTTTCTACATTTAAAAAATCCCATAATCATCTTGAGAATAATTATGAACACTTTAGGAGATAAAGGAATATATCACCATAAATGTCATTACAATAACTGCATAATAGGTTCTAATAGCAAAACATGGATTTATAAGTTTGAACATAGATATGACCTCAGTAACACAGGGTAATCCTAGATGGAAGCACCAATATATGTATTACCCATCTATGTGGTCTCCTAAATATCAACTATAGGGCCTTGCAAGTTAGACATCATAGTCACCTTAGTGCTAATATAAATGAACACCTCCATCCCTATAATATCATCAACAATAAAATTTTGTCTCTATCTCCACCTTCCCCTCAAAGACAATATGGGGGATATGATGTCCAAAAATAATATGGATGGGGTTCTCCACAAAGATTTGGATGGTTCTAAGAAGACTACATAGGAGGATATTGGAGATGTGACCAAATTTATAGATAATAAAATAAACAACAGAGACAATATCTTATTTTCTACATGTGTGGTTAATACAATCACATCACATGAAATTTTTCTTACAAATTGTAGATAAATCCATATTTTTTATTATAGAGTATTTATGCAATAACCTATAGATGATTTTCCAGTCTTAGAGAAGTATAAAAAGGAGAAACTAGTGTGAAATTTAAATGTGGTAAATGTGCAACCAAAAGAGATTACATATCTACAAGTTTTCACTCAAAAGATATAGGAATCAAGTATTTCCACCCTTAGAAATGATACATGATCCTATAATTATAAAGCTTCATTAGTACAAGTATCCAAAACCTATAAATACAAAGGTTTTTATGTCTAAAGTAGTGTATTAATTATATAACATATAATATCAGAATGATTTTGAAATATATTTAGTTATAGATGCACAAATGTATGGGAAGATTATTAACATAATATGACAATAAATATTAGTTAAAGCCTTGACAAATTCTATAATAGTAATGGGTATTTTTATAATGAGTATATATTGCATAATATCTCTAACTCATTACACAATTTGTTAGACTTTACAAAAATAGGTTAGCAGAGAATGAAAAGGATAATTTAGTATGTGAAAATCAATAA